>JAOTPV010000240.1:0-29944 GCA_028011355.1 Lentinula aciculospora
CAAGTACTAACCTAGTTCCAAAGACCAAGAGGTCAAGATGGGGAACTAGGTGTCAGCTACAGTACTATATATACAAGAGTCTCGATGAGTAGAAGCTGGATACAGTGCGGGAAGTTGATAGAAGGATATGGAATGATGTAGAAAGATATGGCAGAGTGTGGACAGATCCAAGCTGTAACAAGGATAAAGAAACAAGGGGATGTAGGGGAAATAAAGTAGGTACCATATACTGTGTAGCATGTCACGACAGGTTCCCTAGTCTGTATTCTTCCTCTACTTCTACCTACACATCTATACCCTCATGTACCATTGGCTCCGGCTCAATCTAGTGACATTTCTCACTTCCGCATTCCAATTAAGTTGCAGGGCAGATTCAAGAATACAAACAGTGCAGCAATGATAGACTCTGGCGCCACAGGTCTCTTCATTCATGAACGTTTTGTGAAACAACATCAAATCCTCCCTCATCATCTCCGTCAGCCCATTACCCTCTATAACATCAACGGATCTCCTAACACTGCAGGACAGATCACACATTCTGTATGTCTACTGTCCACCATAGACCAAAACCAACCCCAGCTCCTTGAATACCTTGTCACCAACCTTGGTTCTGAAAACATCATCCTTGGACTCCCTGGGCTCCGAAAGGTCAACCCGGACATTGACTGGAGAGAAGGGCGACTGGCTATCACCCGCCCTAGAAAAGTCCCATCTCCCATGACCATCAAGGAAGTCCCCAAACCCAAGGAGAGTAACGTGGGAGGAACCACAGAGCACATTGTAGAAGCAAACCCAGACTGGGGCCCCACGTCCACCCCACATGTTCACTTCTCCACCCCAGAGTCTGATGACCAATCCCGACCACACCCAAAGAAACGCCTCCCACACCTGACCCAGAGATACATGAGTACACTGAAAGCACACCTCTGTATCGACTGATAGGCAACAGGAAGCGAAGAGAGCATTACTTCGAGCAGGAATCATTGGCCATACATCAGAAGAACTATGGTGTTCTGCAGGGTACACGTACTCACAACAACTGGCAGAGGCCACATACCAAGAGAAGCCAGTTAAATCTTTCGAAGAGATGGTCCCCTCGGCATATCGGAAACATGCAAAGGTCTTCTCCGAGAAGGAATCAGAATGACTACTGGAGCATAAACCTTGGGATCATGCCATAGACCTGAAACCCAACGCTCCTGAAACTATGCGCACCAAAATCTACCCGATGTCTCCAAATGAGCAGGAAGAGCTTGTTATGATTGTGCACAAAGGGATCATCGGAAATGATTGCGGGATGATTGCGGGAAAATACGAAGTGAAAGACTTCGCGAGGTAATATGATTCTAGACAATGTAGTCGGACCTTGACTCCACTATTAGTAGAGTCCTCGACACTTCGCGTGTCTGCGAGAGAAGAAAGTTAAATGTTTTCCATTCGCAATGACTATCGCGGAACGTACTGACAGCAAGGATGTTTAAAATGATGATACAGATAGAGAGGATTAATTGGTATCACTATTGAAGTGCTATCAAGGTTGATATTTAAACTGAGGAACTACCTATTCGATACCGTAGCTTTATACCAAAGGTAAGTCAGGATCGTGAAGCGATGCCATGCCCAAATGGGTTAGCTCGTAAGTAAAGAACAAAGGAAAGGATATAAAAGGGATAGTGTAAATCCGATAAGGATGAAAAGAGATAACGAATAATTGCTTTGCATCAGAAATCCTTCGCGAAGTAATTGCGTAGTAGTAAAAGGATATAAGTAATATCTAAGTAGCAGAATAGTTCGCGAAGCTTCGTAAAGACTTAGCTTGCATAGATATAACAGAGCTTGACTGATCTTGGAAGAGAATCTACGCAAAGGTTACATTCGCCCTTCCAAATCCCCATTGGCATCACCTGTCTTCTTTGTCAAAAAGAAGGATGGTAAACTTCAATTTGTTCAGGACTACCGGCAGCTCAATGAATACATGGTAAAAAATCGATACCCACTCCCTCTCGTCACAGACATTGTCAGTCAACTGCGCAAAGCCAAGCTCTTCTCCAAAATGGACGTTCACTGGGGGTACAACAATGTGCGAGTTAAAGAGGGCGATGAATGGAAGGGAGCATTTGCCACAAACCGAGGACTCTTTGAGCCCCTCGTTATGTTCTTTGGTCTGACAAACTCGCCGGCTACGTTCCAGGCCCTCATGAATTCCATATTTACTGACCTCATTGCTGATGGGAAGGTGGCTGTTTACCTGGATGGACATCCTAGTTTTCACAGAAACTGTCAAGGAACATCGCATGGTAGTCAACGACGTTCTTGCACACCTCAGCCAATATGACCTGTACCTGTGGCCAGAGAAATGTGAATTTGAACGGTCTTCCATTTGAATACCTAGGTCTAGTGATCAGTGAAGGAGAAGTGCGAATGGACCCAGTCAAAATAGAGGCGGTCAGAAGCTGGCAGGCACCCACAATGCTATGTGATCTTTGAGGTTTCCTAGGATTTGCTAACTTCTATCGGAGATTCATCGAAGGTTTTTGCAAAGAAAGCACAACCTTTTCGAATGACCTCACCCGCAAAGATACCAAATGGAACTGGGGATCCCTACAGCAGGAAGCTTTTGAATCACTAAGGGGACACCTTCACCTCCGCACCAATCCTCACACTATGGGATCCATCAAAACCAAGCCAGATTGAAGTTGATGCATCAGGCTTCGCCACTGGAGGTACTCTCTCGCAACTACATGAGGATGGACTCTGGCACCCGGTCGCTTATTGCTCCTCCTCCATGGATCCAGCTGAGCAGAACTATGAAATCTACGACTGAGAAATGCTAGCCATTATTGAAGCATTGAAAGACTGAGAGAAGCTTCTTGGAAGGATCCCCAGAACTGTTCGAAATCATGACCGATCACCAGAATCTGGAATACTGGAAGACAGCCCAAGACCTCAGTCGTCGACAAGCACGATGGTCACTATGGCTCTCCTGGTTTGACTTCTGTCTTAAGCACCGCCCTGGTAGAGCAAATACTCAAGTGGACACACTTTCATGTATGGCGCAGCACTAAGTCACAGATGCAGAGGACAACAAGGAGCAAATTGTACTGAAACCAAAGCATTTCCTTAATGCAGCAACCATGGTCCTTCTTCACAACCCCCTCCTTGACCGCATTCGACAGATCAAGTGAACGAGAGGCAGAAGTACTAAACGGTCTGAAAGGCATCAAGGCACCCCCAGAGTCTTACAGGCAGTCTAGCCGAGTGGAGAGAAGAAAACGGCTTGGTTTATTACTGCAACAAAGTCTATGTACCACCAGATAGTGTGCTATGTAAAACAATCCTGCAACAATGTCATGACGCCCCCACCGCAGGCCACCCCGGTATGCATGGCACCCTAGAACTAGTCAGTAGACTCTACTGGTGGCCCGGAATGCGCTCATTTGTAGACAAGTATGTCGATGGATGTGACCACTGCCAGTGCAAACGCCTGAACCCCCACCATCCCTCTCCTCTTCAACCTCTTCCCGTACCGGAAGGACCCTGGCAGGACATTGGTGTGGATCTCATTGGGAACTACCTATGACACAGGACGGCCACAATGCTATCATCACCTTTGTGGACCACTACACAAAGATGGTTCACTGTTTCCCCTGCACCACTGAGATAACAGCAGAAGGAGTAGCAGATTTCTTTTATAAAGAAATTTTCCGCTTACATGGCCTACCCCGTCGATTCATCTCTGACAGAGGACCCCAATTTGCAGCAGATGTTATGTGACAGCTACTGAAGCGACTTGGAATCAACTCCTCCCTGACCACAGCCTATCACCCTGAGACAAATGGACAGACGGAACGTGCTAACCAGGAAATTGAATGCTACATTCACATGTATGTAAGCCGCCCGACAGGATGACTGGGGACCTCTTAATCCCCACTGCCGAGTTTGTCATGAATGCTCGTATCCACTCCGCACACAGCCACTCCCCCTTCGAAACACTTTATGGTTATACCCCGGAGTTCACCATTCCAAACGGCATCGAGACAAAATACCCATCCATTGAATGCCGACTAGAACTGCTACAGCATGCACGGGAGGATGCAGAAGCAGCACTACGGATGAGCAAAGAGTGCATCAGAGAGGGAGCAAAGGGAAAAGTACAGGAATTCGAAGTAGGACAACCGGTTTGGTTATCCTTGAGCAAATTAAAGGTGCGGCAAAAGAACCAAAAACTGGGGAGCAAACACCTAGGTCCATTCGAAGTTGCAGAGAAAATGGGCCCACTCACGTACCGGTTAAACCTACCCACCTGGATGAAGATCCATGACAACATCCATACCAACCGCCTGACCCCCTGGAAAGGAAATGACGTTAACGGAGTTGAACCACCACCACCAGAACCTGAAATCGTGGAGGAGAGGAGTTCTACGATGTAGACATGGTCCTGGACAGCCGGGTCTTCGGACAGTGGCAATTCCTGGTAAAGTGGAAAGGGTATGACAAGGGACACAACAGTTGGGAGCACGAAGAAAACTTAGTGGGCACAAGTGATGATGCAATTGCGGATTTTTATACAAGACACCCAAATGCACCACGAAAAATTTCAGCTGCCATCTTCCACTCCTTGCCCTGGCAACCCTACGAAAACTTTACAGAAATAGTCGCTGGGACATCGACTGTAGAAGGGGGGTAATGTCGTGACATGCTACACAGTATATGGTACCTACTTTATTTTCCCTACATCTCCTTGTTTCTTTACCCTTGTTACGGTTTGGATCTGTCCACATTCTTCCATATCTTTCTACATCATTCCATATCCTTCTATCAAACTTCCCGCGCTGTCGCTTAATCATCGAGACTCTTGTATATATAGTACTGTAGCTGACATCTAGTTCCCCATCTTGACCTCTTGGTCTTTGGAACTAGGTTAGTACTTGTATCTTCATTTACACTCAATATACTCACTTGGTCTTTGGAACTAGTTTTCCTTGTGCGACCCTAGCGATTGGCCCTGTGCTATCGCTGCTGTCTTGATCATTATCTCTTCCAGCCTTTGTGTGTGGTGCTAGCCCCACTCCTCACTTCGGCTTGTGCTTGAGCCTGTGCTTTCCTCCGTGCTTTCTCCCTTCATCACCACAGGTTTCCCACATTATCTCATTCCCAGTCTCTTTGCTCTTTGTCTACTGCATGGTTCTTGGTTATCATTTGTGAGAGCTAGCAAGTCACTGACACTCAGCAGGTCTCAAAGGTGTTGCCTTTTGTGTTGGTCAAGGTTGCTGTGTAGCTGGAGAAGGTAACCATTCTGTGATTGGCAGGCTTTGTTCCTAGAGGAAGAGACAGGGGAATTTTGCTCAATTTCAGAGATCATGTCTCTGAACCTCTGACCCCTGAAACATTGGTGACCTTTGCAGATGACTCATCTTATCATTAATGAGATCTTTGCCTTGGAGCATGTTCCTGGTGACCTTTTACAAGGAGGTGACACCCTAGTTGCAACATGCTGTCTCAGACAGAGGGAGAGCTTGGTCTTTGTGGAAGTCCAGCCTTGTTGCACCAGTGCTATATGTATGTGAATCAAGTTATTCCGAGATTCCACAATACTATTACCTCCTTTGCAAAGAATTCCCACACTAAGGAATCCTTTAGTATCTTTCCTAATTGTTATCTGATGAGTTACTATTCCTCTTATATCATTCCTTTGTTCTTTACTCTACAGGCTAGTCTATTTGTAGTTAGTGTTACGGGTATGCTTCCGCTACCTCATACGGAACATCCGGAAGTTACAGAAATGACAATTATAATTCATTCCTATCCTTCCCTTATCAGTTCGGGACCGGACCATACAACGACATCTGATGTTAACGGATATGATTACTTTTAATTCCCACCCTATTATCTTTTAATTATATTATCAGGAACTTTTTTACAATACTTATTGTTTTATTCCAGATACTCATTGTTCTTCTTTTAACAATTAGGATTACTGGTATATAAGCATTAGTGTCCCAGTAGATAGTTCTCCAGTTTAAATATCAACTTAGATCATTCCGATCTAGAGAGGTTATCCCTATAACTCTGTCCGGGCTTTCCAGTCTTACTTGATAGTTGTCCGAACTTATCCAGTCAACTTCCGGATGTCACAAATCTACGAACATCCACAGAACCACTACAACATAGCGGGAGCACTACTGAAAGTGGTGCTAAGGTTCTTGTTTGACTTTACCATTCCACTTTTCTACTGATTGGTAGTTACCGTTCAAACCCAGAAACTATTGGAACACTGTATACTATACTATTCATACTAGACCTCACGGAACCTCACCGGAACAGTCTTAACAGTTAGTATCACTTTGTGATGCTTATGTAATGCATAGTATAAAGCTATGGTATTGAATAGGTAGCTCTGTAGTTTTAATATCAACTTAAATCTGCCCCTCTTTGTATTATGGATGTTCACTCTCTGTGATGCATTCTCAACACTGCTCTGATGTTCCACAAAGCAACCTTCGCAAACTGATGCTGCTACTACTCTTTACTATCGGACCATCAACATGTTGAGGGGCACTACTAATAGTATTGTCAATGTCCAACTACCTCTCTGAAACTCTGCAAATCATTCCTCCCTTTGTGAGGGAATATTTCCTCTCATTCCCACCAAATTCCACGATTCGGGAGTTGCATGATCTTAACAACCAGCCTTGATATTTCACTACCATTTTGGTGATGTTTGATCTGAGTTTTCTTCATGATAAACACTCCTCTCCCATTTTTTGTAGCTGTGCTGAGGACAGTGTTGACATCTCATAATGACCACTCATGTTCAACCAAGCACCCAGCTTCTCCTTGTTTACACACCTCCTCTGGCTCCTACAGCTTCCAAGGAGGTGAAGCAGAAGTCAATGACCTGACAAAATCCCTTAGACATTTTTTCATATCCTCTGGAGATGCATCTTCTGAGATTGGATGCTGTATAAACCAGGCAGTCATGGAAAATGTGGTGATGAAGGGAGAAAGCATGGAGGAAGCACAGGCTCAAAGCACAAACCAAGGTGAGGGGTGGGGCTAGCACCACACATGAAGGCTGAAAGAAATAAGGATCTTAAATAACAGTGATAGCGCAAGGGCCAATCACTAGGGTTGCACAAGGAAAACTAGTTCCAGAGACCAAGTAAGTATATTGAGTGTAAATGAAGGTACAAGTACTAACCTAGTTCCAAAGACCAAGAGGTCAAGATGGGGAACTAGGTGTCAACTACTGTACTATATATATGAGTGTCCGGATGAGTAAGCAACAGTGCGGGAAACTGATAGAAGTATCTGGAACATGATAGAAAGCTCTGAAGGATGATAGAAGGAAGTAGAAGGATACAAAAGGATGTAGAAGGATCTGAACAGTAACAAAGATAAAGAAAGGAGGAGATGTAGAAAAAAATGAAGTAAGTACTGTATCCTGTGTAGCACATCATGACAGAAAACCTGATAAGGTCTTTGTAATTTGCATTCATTATGTGTTTTTGTTACAATAATTTAAATCCAGAACATATTTTCTCAGTGAGAAAATCCAGTTTATTTGATAGCTGGGTGAAGGTAAGGAACTCAAGGAAGTTCATCACTGTCTTGTTGGATGAGGTCACCCACACTAATCTCCAAGGATCTCCACAAACATGCCATAGGCAAGCTGTCCATAGGTATAAACTGTTAGCAGATTGACTATTTGATCAGACAAGACACTTGGAGTGGCAGAGTTTTGAGAACCACACTTCTTGCTTGGTGATATGCTGACTTGGGGCGGTGACTGTAAATGCAGGTGGTAGAAATGCTAGCACCAAACACCAAAACACACACTGTTAAGATCATGCAACTCCTGAATTGCAGAATAATCATGGAATTGGGTGGAAATGCACGGGAATAATTCCCTCATGAAGGGAGGAACAATTCACAGAGTTTCAGAGAGGTAGTTAGACATCGACACTACTATTGGTAGTGCCCTCAACATGTTGATGGTCCAATGGTAAAGGGTAGTAGCAGCATCAGTACACCAAGGTTGCTTTGTGGAATGTCAGAGTAGTGTTGAGAATGTATCACAGAGAGTGAGCATCTGTAATATAAAGAGAGGCAGATCTAAGTTGATATTAAAATTACAAAACTATCTATTTGATACCATAGCTTTATACTATGCATTACATAAGCATTGCAAAGTGATACTAACTCTGAATAGACTAGCGTGTAGAGTAAAGAACAAAGAAAGGATATAAAAGAAATCATAACTCATCAAATAATGATGAGGAAAGATAATGAAGGATTCCTTAGCATGGGAATGTCAGCAACTCACTAGCTCTCACAAGAGACAACCAGGCATCACACAATAGTTGATGAGCAAGAGGGTGAAAAGATAACAGAGATGGATAAAGCAACTGTTAAGACCATGCCGGTGAAGTTCCGTAGGGTCTTAGGGAATGGGAGATGTAGATTGATGAGTTTGACGAGTTCGGTCTCGATCAATATCTTGAACAGTGAAGACAATTGTTAGCCAATGTACGGAATGAATATAATGATGAACTAGAACCTCAGCACCACTATCGGTAGTGCCATCACTTTGCCGTACAGTTCCGTGAATGTTCAAGACAATGAGGAAGGATAAGAAGATAATGAAGACATCTGGAAATCATTCGGTTATAATGCAAATGACGATGAAGAGAGATAATGATCCGGACAGAGTTCAGCAACAATCTAAGTTGATATTTAAACTGGAGAACTAACTACAAGATGCTACAGCTTTTATACCTTGTATCCTAATTGTTAAAACCATAGCAATAAGAGTGCTAAGTAACTGATAACAATCCGGATAGTTCCCAGTAATAGAAATAAAAGACAATTAAAGAACAATAGTGTGAGAATCACTCGTATCCAATAACTCGAATACTTCGTGAGGTTCGGTCGAGAACCGAAGAAGGTAAAAATGTACTAAGTCAGAAATTGAATGATCGAAGGTTCGGAGGCACACCTATAACAGTATCCCCCCATTAAGGCTTTTTGCCCTTGAAAGCCTCATACAAAGTGCGTAAGTAAAATAAAAAGTGGAATAATAAATGATCTGATCGACGGATCGAAATGACGAATGAAAATCGTGAATAAAAATAAACATATGAAAATCGTGATCAATCAATCACATGGCTGATTGCCGGGCTTCAAGGTTGACATTGGGGGTTTTCTAAGTCCCTGCTTCTCTTTTTTCTACCATAACTATGTCCCCTACACCTTCAAGACCAAACTCGCCATCTGATGACGAAGAGAGAGCTGAGGAGATTCGTCTCCAGCAGAAGAGGGAGGAGCGGATGAAGCAAGAGGCTGAGAGGAAAAGGGAAGAAGATGAAGAAGCGGTGGCCAAGGTTTGACTAGCCGAGATTCATTGAAGGAAGGAGGAAAAGAGAAAGGAAAAGGAAGCAGAAGAAAAGAGGAAGAGAGAAGAAGAGGAATGAAAGAAGAAAGAAGAAGAGGAAAGAGAAGAGATGGAGCATAGAAGGAAACAGGAAGAAGAAGATCGAGCAAAGAAGGAAGAAAAGGAGGACAACGATCAGGCGGAATGAGAATCAAGGATAAGGGATGATGAGAATAGAGCCAAATTGATTGGCGCTCTTGTCCAGGATTCAATCTTGAGGAGAGAGAAGGAGAAGGAGAATCATCCAGTTTGTGATGATTTGATTATAGTAGTTGGAAGAAGAGAAAGCGGGTGGCAATGATTGTGAGTGATCTTTGTTTTTCCCTAACCACTTCTCAATTTCTGTGTAGGCAACTCCTGCAGGCGATCCGGACAATGATGACCCAAATCCTGGTGACGATGAATACTCCGACCTGGAAGAAGAACCAGATGACGAAGATGATGAGCCAAGTCCAACTCCGTCACCCCGAAAGTCCTCGAAATGTGATCACTGCATTTCAAGAGGAATTCCATGTACAATGATCGGTGAAGGTTTGGCCTCTTGCTATGCCTGTCGAAAGGCGAAAGTCAAGTGTTTGTTGGTCGGTAATGAACAAACAATCTGAAGGAGTAAGAGAGCGAAGAGAGAAGAGTCATTGGTTGCATCCTCGAGCAACCAGAGAACCAAGGCTCTAGAAGAGCAAAATCGAATGCTCGCTCATTGATTGTATGTCATGGAGGATATGGTTTGATATATCATTCAAACCTTGCAGCCCCAGGATGGAAATGAAGAAGAAGAGGAGTCCGAAGAGGACTGGGGATGAGAAGGGAAAGGGCTGGAAAAAGTAAGCAGCCTACCTCTTCACTTTCTTCTTCGCCTTTTTGGACTTTATATAAATTTTGTATTTTGAATATCGCTTGCAACCTGATCAAGGGTTTTCTTCAGTCAATTGGACTTGTAAATAATATTGTGAGAAAATAAGAAAGAAAGTTTGTTCAAAGACTCATTCAAATGGACTTGGGTAAAATATTTGAGTTTAAATAGGACTGAGCTGTCCGGAAAGTTTCGATTGATATTGATCTTCTGGATAGGGATCAACACTCAATAAGCTATCATGGCGATGATCCCTTTGGTCGATCTCAACCATTCAGAATAGAAAGAAAATAAAAGAAGTAAAAGATAAGTAAAAGCATATGAAGGATTATTTGGTAATATCCGGTAAAGGTCTGGGTTTGAGTGGGTAACGCTTGTGAAATTGTTCGAGTAATTCTTCTGCATGCATTTCATCGGCTCCAATCCATGAAAATTCTTCATTGGTACCTTCGTAACCTTTCCAATGGATAAAGTATGACAATGGGCATTGTCAGAATCGATGATCCATCTTTGAATCTAAAATTTCAGCAACCTCAAACTCTTGTTCACCATCGACTTCAATCAGAGGTGGCAGAGCTTGTGTTAGATTCGGAATGGGAATAGGAGTGTATGGTTCCAATTGCAAGACATGAAAGACGGGATGGATCCAGGAAAGATAATTGGGTAGCTGTATCTTGTAAGCAAGTGTTCCAATGCGTTCAATGACCTTGAAGGGTCCAAGATACTTTTCCAAGAATTTCGGAGTGGGTCAAGTAGTTCGAATATGCTTGGCTAAGACAAAGACATCAGAACCAATCTGGAATTCAGGAGCTTGAATTTGTGATTGATCAGCTTGGTCCTTATACTTCTTCTGAGCATTCATGATTTCATCTCGAAGGAATGAATGAACTTCGTCGAGATTAGCAATGAAATCATGAGCTTGGTCAGAATGGATATCGATTTCTGGACAAATCAATATGTTGGGATGATAGCCTTTGTTTGCAAAGAAAGGGTGATTTGTTCCTACCACAAGTGGTGCAAGAGGAAACATAATCTCATATGAATTCTCGAATCTTTGGCCATGTATACTGTCGTCGAATGGACTTGAGTGTTTGATTCTGACCAAAGTGACCTGAGAGTGGATGATCATGGAAGTAGCGTAAGACTTGAAGTTGTAAATCTGAATGATTCGGAATGTAGATTTGGTTGTTGAGGTGTAATAATCCATCTTTGCTGAGAGTCCATCAAGGTTTGGTACTGTCTTGAGCTAGGGTAAGCCCAAGTACTGACTCTGGATCGATCAATAATGAGTTTTGGATTGCTTGATGTAAGGCATTTGTCATGAAACATTCTTTTTCATTATTCTTTTCTTTTATTTTATTTACTTACCTAATTACCAAAGTGCTTACACTAGCGCTTATTATATTTTCATTATCATTTAGGTTACATGCGTCAACCTTATTGTTCTCACGTTGTCATTTCACTTAGGCGCGACTCTCTTGTGCCTGTCAGATCATTGACAGGATGACGTCATTATCGTTCCGCTTCCATGCTTCTTTTTATATTGCCTTATTGTTTACTCACCTAATACCTACAGCTTTACTTATGGATACGAGTGACTCTTATTGTAGATCCTCACGGTTACAGTGCGAGACATCTCTCACGGCTTCATATCCCATTAGTATATAAGTGTTATATCTATGCAAGCTAAGTCTTTACGAAGCTTCGCGATCCATTCCGCTACTTAGATATTACTTATAACCTTGCACCACTACGCAATTACTTCGCGAAGGAATTCCGACGCGAAGTATTTACTCTTATCTCTTATCATCCTTATCGGATTTACACTATCCCTTTTATATCCCTTCCTTTGTTCTTTAATTACGAGCTGGCCAATTCGGGCGTGGCATCGCTTCGCGATCCTGACTTACCTTTAGTATAAAGCTACGGTATCGAATAGGTAGTTCTTTAGTTTAAATATCAACCTTGATAGCACTTCGATAGTGATACCAATTAATCAACTATCCCTATCATCGTTTTAACATCCCCTCACTGGCAGTATGTTCCGCGATAGTCATCGCGAACGGAACACGTTTATCTTCTTCTCTTGCAGACACGCGAAGTGTCGAGGGCTCTACTAATAGTGGAGTCAAGGTCCGACTAACTAGTTTAGGATCGTTTTACCTCGCGAAGTATTTACTTCGTATTTTCCCGCGATCATCCCGCGATCATTCCCGACGATCTATTTGTGCACGATCATAACAATAAGACTTAGTATTTTGTAGTTATATTCCTTAGCTCTATTCTCGTCTATTCTCCTCGGTAGCTAGACTTATAGTTGGGTTGTTTTATACATCCTCTTTTTGCTTTTTCGCCCTCTTGCTCATCATCTATTGTGTGACACCTGGTTGTCTCTTGTGAGAGCTAGCGAGTCGCTGACAGCATTGATATCCATGATGATCGATGCTCAAAGTACCGGACCCTCAAGGAAGGTAGCTCAAAGTGAAGCGGTTAGCTGTTCATTAGTGAATATAGGACGGAAGTTCTGTGGATTGACTTGGGTGTAACCTATATCCCCCTCTTTTGGGTAGACGTCCCACCATCTAGTAATAGAGTCAGGTTTTTCACTGAGTTTGCCTGGTCAAAAGCGGATGACCATATTGAATTGGTGAAGGTACTTGGACCATTGAACCTGCCTTTGAGTCAGAATTTTAGTGGTAGAGAAATACTCAAGGTTCTTGTGATCAGTGACCACATCGATCAGGTCTCCGGAACCTTCGAGATAATGTCTCCAAGCCTTGAAGGCTTCGAAAATTGCAAGTAACTCCTTGTTGTCACAAAGAGGTGACGACGGTGGCGGAGCGGAGCGGAGACTTAGGCGGGAGCGGACAACTGGTCCCAACGACAAAGTTATATTGATAATAAATACAAGTAAGTAAGTTAAAGACATACCTGGTCCCAACGACAAAGAGGTCAAGATAAGGGACCAGGTTGTGGGGGCTGGCTTATATATACAAGGTGGAGCGTGGGAACTATGAGGTAATACTGTATAGCTCAGGCACAAGGAATGGAATGGAACTAATAGAATGGAATGGAATGTTCCGGAATGATTATTGTAGGTAAGAGGGCTTGGATGGTGTATCGTAAAGAAAGGAAAATGATAGGGGGTGGGCTCACTTCATGACATTACCCCCCTCCTTATGACCATTGCCCTCAATGGTCAAGCTTTTGCCGCCTGAGGGTGCTTTTTGTGGAATTTTCGGATAGTTGCTGGGGCGTGTTCAAGATTTGGTGCAGGTTCCCATGAGTTGTGTCCTGCATCGTAGCCTTTCCACTTTACCAAATACTCTAACTTCTTCCACCTAATCCGACTATCCAAGATGTCCTCGACCTCATACTCCGGCTCATCCTCATCCTCTAGATATACTGGTTCCGGTGGTGTTGCAATTTCGCCATTTATGGTGTTCCCTCTCCAAGGGTACAATTTATCGACGTGGAACACAGGATGGATGCGGTCCAGGGATAGTGGGAGGTCTAAACGGTAGTCCAGGGGCCCAACCTTCTCCAAAATAGTGTAAGGTCCTAGCTGTCGATCCCCAAGTTTCTCACTGGAAAGTTGGAGCTTGATGTCTTCTGCGCTTAGCCAGACCTGATCTCCCGCTTGGAATTGATGTGCCTTTCGTTTTCCTCGTTCATAGTTTTCCTTTTGCCATCTTTTTCCCAGGTGTAGAGCTGCCCCGGCATCCTGTCGCACCTCTCGAAGGATCCGAATGCGATCATCCACTGCTGGAATCCCACTTCGCTGACCAACGGGAATGTTAAATAGGGGGAGGTAGCCGTAAGTGAGCTCGAATGGGGAGATTCCAAGTGCAGAGTGGGTACGTGAGTTAATCACAAACTCCGCCATTGGCAAATGCTCTGCCCAGTCATCCTGACGACGTCCCACATACAGCCGGAGATACTTTTCGACTTCTTGGTTCGCCCGCTCGGTTTGCCCGTTCGCTTGGGGGTGGTATCCCGATGTGAGATTGGATTTGATTCCCAGGCGGGAGAGTAGTGATCGCATGAGCTTTGCTGCAAACTGGGGTCCTCGGTCTGATACAAAGCGGAGGGGGAGGCCATGGAGGCGGAAAATTTCGCGGTAGTAGATGTCAGCGACACCTGCTGCTGTGATTGATGTGGTACAAGGGATTGCGTGGATTTGTTTCCCGTAGAGGTCGGTGCAGACAAGGATGGCATCGTATCCTTGTGAATTGGGCAGCTGTGTGATCAGGTCAACTCCCACTTCTTCCCACAGACCTGCTGGGACATCTAGGGGTAGTGTTACTGCTCGTGGGTGTCTCTGTATCTTTTTCCTAGCACAAGTTTCGCATCCTTCCACATACTTTTCTACAAAGGATCGCAGGGTGGGCCACCAAAAGTGGGTGCTAACGAGATCGAGGGTGTTGTGAAGTCCGGGGTGACCAGCGGAGGGGTTGTCGTGGCATTGTTTGAGTACTTCTGTCCGTAGGTCATCCTCTGGTGGGACATATACCCTACCTCGGTGGTACACCAGTCCGTTATCCTCCTCCCATTCTGCTATCCCATTGGCTAAGCGTTGGAGGCCACTCCTCCTGAGCTCTTCCAGTCCTTCGAGTACTTGGGCCTCTCTTTGCGAGGCCTTCTGGATGCGGTCCTCCAATGGGTTCTGTAGTGAGGCTGCTGCCACTTGCATAAAGTGGGCTGGTTTCAGAACGGTCTGTTGTCGGTTGTCTTCACTGTCCAACACCTGATGCGTTGCCATGCGAGACAAAGCATCTGCCTGTGTGTTTGCCTTGCCTGGGCGGTGAGTCAGCCGGAAGTCGAATCGGGATAACCATAGTGCCTAACGCGCTTGTCGTCGGCTAAGGTCCTGTGCAGAGCGCCAGAATTCCAGGTTTGCATGGTCGGTGATGATCTCGAAGGTCTGCGGTGATCCTTCCAGGAAGCTTCTCCAGTCCTTTAGTGCTTCAATGATTGCCAGCATCTCCCGGTCATAGATTTCGTAGTTTCGTTCGGCTGGTTGCATGGAGGCTGATCGAAATGCTACTGGGTGCCACTGACCATCGTCTTGTTTCTGCATTAGAGCTCCTCCTGTGGCAAAGCCTGATGCATCTACCTCGAGTTGTGTGAGCCTGTTGGGGTCCCAGAGTGCCAGTACCGGAGCTGTGACAAAAGCTTCCCTTAGGGTGTCGAATGCTTGCTGCTGATGTGTTCCCCAGTTGAAGCCTGAGTCTTTCTTGGTTAGGTCATTCAGAGGGCGTGCTATGCGGGCAAAGTTCTGTATGAATCGACGGTAAAAGTTGGCAAAACCTAAGAATCCTCGCAGCTCTCGCAGGTTCTTTGGAGTAGGCCAGTCACGAACTGCAGTCACTTTTACCGGATCCATGCGCACTTCCCCTTCTGATATCACTAGTCCCAAGTACTCGATCTGAAGCTCCTCGAACTCACATTTTTCGGGTCGTAGATAGAGGTCATGTTTCTCTAGCCGTTTTAGTACATCCCGCACTGTCTGCCGGTGTTGTTGTAGCTCGTTACTGAAGATAAGGATGTCATCTAGGTACACTGCTACTTTCCCCGCTGCCACTAGGTCTGAAAAGATGGAATTCATGAGTGCTTGGAAGGTCGCTGGGGAGTTGGTGAGACCAAAGAACATTACACTGGGTTCGAATAACCCTCGGTTGGTTGCGAAAGCAGCCTTCCATTCATCACCCTCCTTAATTCGGACATTGTTGTAGCCCCATCTGACATCAAATTTGGTGAAGTACCGTGCCCCCTGCAGACGGCTGACGATGTCAGCAACCAGTGGGAGAGGATAGCGGTTCTTTAGGGTTACTTGATTTAGTTTCCTGTAATCTTGTACAAAACGGAGCTTCCCGTCCTTCTTCTTCACAAAGAAGACAGGTGAAGACAGTGGCGATTTTGAGGGGCGAATGTAGCCTTTTCGGAGGTTGTCATCCAGAAAACGGTCGAGTTCGCCTTGTTCGTTCAATGACATTGGGTAGACTTTCGTACGCATGGTTTCGGGTGCTCCTGGGATCAGTTCAATGGCGTGATCCCAGGGTTTGTGTTCAGGGAGACGTTCTGAGGCCATTTCAGAGAATACCTTTTTGAAATCCCTATAGGGCTCTGGGATCATTTCTTCGAAGGTTTTCACGGGTTTTGCTTTGTAGGCCTGCTCCGCTAGCTGTTGGGAATATGTGAATCCTGCTGCGCACCAGACCTCTTCTGTTTGTTCGTGTAGGATGCCTGACTTCACCCATGCGCGCCGGGTTTGTCGGTTGGCTCGAATGCGGTGTATCGGCGACTCATCTGCCTCCTCTTCCTCTGCTAAGTTCAGTGGGGTTTCGGGAGTGATGACTGTTTCAATTTCCTCCACAGTGTCTTGTTCTTCTACCTCCTCTATCGTTGTCCGTTGTGGTCTAACCGAGAGTCGTCCCTTCTCCCAGTCAATATCTGGATTGGCTTTACGTAGCCAGGGGAGTCCCAGGATTAGGTCTTCACTTCCCAGATTGGTTATCAGCAAATCTGTCCACCGTTCTTGGTTATCGACAGTCAGGGCTAGACGTGCAAAATGCGTAATCTGCCCTGCTCGGTTAGCAGATCCATCGATGTTAAAGACCCCGATGGGTTTCCTGAGTGGGAAGATCCTTACTTGGTGGCGGGTGACAAACTCCTGATTCAGGAATAGAGCCGTGGCTCCAGAATCAACCATGGCCGCAGTTGCTATACTGTGATTTCTTCCTCTTAATTTCGCGTTAATTCGGAAGTGTGACGAATTGGAGTTCAATTCCGAAATATTAGATATGGTACATGAGGGTAGAGAATCATATGTGGACGTGGCATGTATAGCAAATTGGTTTACGGGTACTCTCGGTGCGGCCGAGACGGGTACCCGCTTTAAAAACCCTCCTGCGAGCCTGAAGCGGGGGCCATGGCATTGGCTCTGTTCAGGAGTTCTTGGAGCTGGGCAATTTGGATGGAGAGGTCGGGGGTAGCTGGGGACTGGGCAATAGGAGCAGGAGCAGGGGCCGGAGTGGAAGCCGCAATTTGGACAGGTTCATTGGGAAAGAGAGTGAAAGGCGTTGAAGAGGAGGCTGCGACTTGTTGACGGCGGGGTTGTTGACGCTTACCCCGGCCGCGTTCTAGACCCATGAATTTATCCTGGCAGACTGACTCTAAATGACCTCGTCGCCCACAGTAGCGGCATACTGTGTCCTTGTACGAGCAGTTCCTCTTCTCATGACTCTGTGAACCACAACCGTAACACCTGCCTCTCATCTGGGCCACGAAGCTTTCTCTACTGTTGCCATTGGTATGCGTGGCATCAACGTCCATAGCATGGGAGTTGGCAGGGGGAGAGGAGATGTGAGAGGTACCCTGATTACGGCCTGTCATGGTGGGGTCGTGCAGGAATACGTCTACCGAGATTGCTCGCCTGATTGCCTCCTCTAGTGTAGGGGCTAATCCCTGAGCTATGTTGACCACGATGAGATTTTGTCGAATCTCTGGGTTGAGGCCACTGTGAAAGCGTTCTCGTAGGTCGATATCTGAGAGCCCAGTTCGATCGCCGATGTCTTTGAAGTTCTGTGCAAATTCTGCTACCGTTTGACCTTTTGCTTGCCTGAGATGCTGGATTGCATTCCGGGCTTCCATGCCTGCGTCAATGGATTCGAATCGGAGGGTGAAGGCTGTTTTAAAGTCTTCCCATCGTCCATTAAACGGTTGTTGGTGATGACTGAATTCCAAGAGGTATGGGGTGGCCCAATCAGCAGCCTTTCCCGAGAAGAATCCTAGAGCCGCCTTAATCAGTTTTCCTTCGTTGTCCTTCAAATCCGGTTGTTCCACTGCCCAGCTCTGATACTGAGCAATGAAGCGACGGGCTTCCGCACTACTCGAGCCTTTGAAGAGCTCGGGTTTATTCATGCTCGACTTGGCTGCAGCTCTGTGAAGGTTGGCTGTGAGCTGAGTCACCTGCTCGATAAGCTGTGCCATGAGCTGATTTGTGTTGACTTCAGAGGTCGACATAATGGATGGGGGTGCAGTGGGAGTAGGGATAAGGATGGGTGTGATCACGGTACCGTCGGAAAGGTTCTCCTCTTCACTGATGGAGTTGGCAGCAGCGTTCGGACAGGGTTGAGAACTGCAATCAGCCCAGGAGCTGCTTTTGCTGCGGTGGATGTGGGTTTGGTCTTTAGTATCAAAAGCGTGTGGGTAGGCAGAGCAGTCGATAGCTTGGGCGGGCAGGCTTGGTGCGGAGGTGTCTGTAGACGTGGTGGAAGCGGAGCCTGCAAGGATAACCTAATCGGTAGGCTATCAGTGCAGTAAGGGATCTTGACCTAATGTCACAAAGAGGTGACGACGGTGGCGGAGCGGAGCGGAGACTTAGGCGGGAGCGGACAACTGGTCCCAACGACAAAGTTATATTGATAATAAATACAAGTAAGTAAGTTAAAGACATACCTGGTCCCAACGACAAAGAGGTCAAGATAAGGGACCAGGTTGTGGGGGCTGGCTTATATATACAAGGTGGAGCGTGGGAACTATGAGGTAATACTGTATAGCTCAGGCACAAGGAATGGAATGGAACTAATAGAATGGAATGGAATGTTCCGGAATGATTATTGTAGGTAAGAGGGCTTGGATGGTGTATCGTAAAGAAAGGAAAATGATAGGGGGTGGGCTCACTTCATGACAATGACAATATCACTGTAATTATAAATAAATCATCAATAGAAATTAGAGAATCCGAGAAATGATTGAATATCCTTCACTTTCCAAGGTATGGGCCACTCGATAATGACCTTGATTTTATCTTCTGCCATGGTGAGACCAGTGGGTGAAAGGATGTAACCAAGATACTGTCACAAAGAGGTGACAACGGTGGCAGAGTGGAGTGGAGACTTGAGCGGAAGCGGGCAGATACTGGTCCCAATGACAAAGTTATATTGATAATAAATACAAGTAAGTAGGTAAAGACATACCTGGTCCCAATGACAAAGAGGTCAAGATAAGGGACCAGGCTGTGGGGGCTGGCTTATATATACAAGGTGGAGTGTGGGAATTATGATGTAATACTGTATAGCTCAGGCATAAGGAATGGAACGGAACTGATAGAATGGAATGGAAGGTTCTGGAATGATTATTGTAGGTAGGAGAGCTCGGATGGTGTATCATAAAGAAAGGAAAATGATAGGGGTGGCTCACTTCATGACAGATACTTGACCATATCGACTCCGAAGAAGCATTTGTCAAGATTGCAGTAAAGTTGAGCTTCTCGAAGACATCGAAGAACCTCCCAAACATATTCTTTGTGCTTTCCGGATTATCTGAGTAGACTAGAATGTCATCGATGTAGACAATAACATTGACATCTAATAAATCCGCAAAGATAGTGTTGATGAAGCATTGAAAAGCTGCAGGTGCATTCGTGAGTCCTTCTGGGATTACCTTCCACTTGTAAGATCCATATCGTGTCCGGAAAGCAGTTTTCCATTCATTGCCTTTGGCGATTCGAACGAGATGGTAGGCATGAGCAAGATCAAGTTTCGTGTAAACGGCTGCTTTACGAGGTGCCTCAAGTAGATCGGAAATGAGTGGTAATGGGTAGCGATCCTTCTTGGTGATGCAATTGATTCCTCGAAAATCAACACAGAGTCGAACAGAACCGTCCTTCTTTGGAGTGAAGAGGACCAGAGCTCCATACGGTGAGGAAGAAGGTTGAATGATGCCTGTAGCAAGTTGCTTGTCCAGGAAATCGCGAAGGCCTCCCAATTCTTTTGGAGAAAGTGGATATATTCGTCCGAGTGGTGGTTCAGCACCATCTTCTAAGTCAATCTTGAGATCATATGATCGATGTTCTGGAAGTTCTTCCAAAGAGTTTTTGTCGAAGACATTGGCATATTCCGTGTACTGAGATGGGAGTGTGGTTTGGCATTTCTGAGAATCGAATTCTTCAGTACTCAAACCTTTAGCAGTAATTTCGGATGGAAGATAATGAAATAAAATCAGTTCCATACCGGAGTCTTTACAGACTCGATTGAAAGCTACTGCTCCTAGAAGTGCAATGTCTACATCTGGTTTTTCCGCGGATTCAGTACGAGATCCCATTTGAGCGAGTGTCGGATAAGAATACATGGGTTTGTATGGAAATTTGTCCAAAAGGGGATGAGGTTTGAGGCGAGAGCAAGGTTTGGAGCAAATAGCATCCGGTTTTGCTAGAGACTCCTGAGGTGGAGTGGTCACTTCGGATTCCATAACTGGAAGGTCTGGAAGTGAAGATGTCTGAGGGATGTCAGCTCGATTAGCATTTCGGAAAGAGATCAATTTTGTAACCCAGTCAATCAACGGATTGTAGTGGGACAAGAAACTATATCCTAGTATGGCTTTGCAAGATGAATCCAATGATGTAACATAAAAGTTAATCGTGAAAAACTCGCCAGTTGGAAAACAAATCAAAAGTTCGACCATTTCCGAAATGGAATTTGCGGTTAAAGAACCATCGAATAAACGAAGATTGATTGAAGGGATAGATGTAGTTGGAAATAGAGTGATTCCTTATGTATGAAGAATCAATGAAAGAGTCTGTTGAACCAGAATCAAGTAAACAAGGAAATTGTAGCAAAGATAAAGTACCAGCTGGTTCATCCGGTGATTGAACTTCAGTAGTAAGAGTGAATCAGAGAGATCATTCATATTCGGAAAGAGCGGATGCGTTAAGTATTACTTCTCCTGGGATAGCATGAACCGGGTCAACACAACTCTCGCTTCATACCAGGGTACAAGAGCTGCGGACTATTTTTCCGAATCATCCAGAGATGATTGGATGTCCGTGGTGCCATCCTCAACCTTGGCAGCTCGACCGCGAGGTTGATTCGATTTTTGGTTCAGACAATCCTCTAGCTTGTGCTTACCACCACAAAACATACACAGGTTGAATTTCCTGTGTCTCTCCTTCTCTTCTGGCTTGACTTTACCATCCAGTCCAAGATGTTTTTGGTGCAGTTTCGACTGTTGAGAAGTCGAAGGGTTCGAAGATTGACCCGAAGGTCCATTTCCGGCCGATTTATTCTTGTTGCCAAACCAAGGCTTCTTCCCTTGGTTCTGACCGGTTGTCTGCGGGTTATTAGTGCCTTTAGACTGATTTTCCGACGAGGGAGAAGATTGCGGAGAGGGATTTCAATTACCCTTCTTTCCAGGATTCAAATTCTTACCACCCGAACCTGATCCACCATAATGAGCAGACTCTTGTTTCTTCTCTTCTTCCCTTCACCAATACCAGTTGTTGATTCAAAGAACCTCTGCACAATATTCGGCGAGGTTTCGAGGCTCCGGAACACAGGCCATTTCATCCTTAATTCAGGATGTGAGAGCGTGCTGATAAGCCCACTTCAAGGAACTCAAGTTCTAATCTGTGAGAGCAGCGAGTGAATTGAATCGGATATTGAGTTTGCGAACCAATATGTTTTCCTTCATCCTTAAATTTCCGAGCTTATCCTCGGCATACCCTTGAGTGTCATAAAGACCGAAATTGTCTTGTAATTCTTTTATGAGTGCCGAAAAAGAGCTGGTCCACATAGGAAGTGTGACTGCATTGGGATCAAGGATATCTGGCTCGAACCATTTGCAAGTGGATCCACTCAGATAAGAAAGGGTGTAGGCGATCTTCCTTTGATTGGTGAAATAATTCAGTCAATCGAGGAAGACGAGGGATAAGGAAACAAGGAAAGATTTCAGTTTCCCAGGCTTGAGACCATCAAAGACGTCTGGTTCTTGAACTTTCACTTTACTTGATTCAGATGGCTCCAATCACAAACCTGCAATCGCGTTACCCAATCCTTCAAGTGTTCCTTGGAAAACTTGGAACGTTTGAAGAAACTCCCTTTCGGAAGAGTTGTTGTTCGGTGGGAAGGTTGGTCTCCTGGGACTTCCCAGTCCACTGGATCCTCTACCACCCGGTCCTCCAGGTCCACCACCACCTGGTCCTTCATCGTCCGGTCCACTTGGATCAGGCAGGTTTTTGTTAGTGCCTTCTGGTTCTTCTTCAGCATTTTGATCTTCCCAACTTTCTTCTTTGGGTTGATCTTCAGGTTCATCTCCATCTTCTTCTTCCTGTCCTTCAGGAATCTGAATGTTTTCCAGTGCATTCTGGGCCAATAGCTGTCCAAATATAGTTGCTGCCATCGGAGATGGTGGTATGATTGCTGATGAAGAAGCGGTAGCTACACGAGTTACTGTTTGAGGTGTTCGGACTTGAACCAGCATTCCAGCTGCAGTGTAGAGGGTTTGAATTTCGTAATCCAATGTTTCAGTGTTTCTGCTGATAGCAAACTCTGGATTCACTTCCGTAGTGGGGAGTGCTATCGACATCGTTGGACTGAATACATTAGTGCGTCTTCAACCTCCTAAGGCTGAGATAGATTCAGAGTATGGTGCAAATGATTGAGCATTAGCAAGAAATGGATTTAGCTCTTCAGCCTGATTCGGTACATCCAAATTATCTGTGGTTCCAGTGAGAGTTCTCGTCCAGTTCCTGTCAGCAACTCGCTAGCTCTCACAAGAGACAACCAGGCGTCACACGATAGACGATGAGCAAGAGGACGGAAAAGCAAAAGAGGATGGATAAAACAACCCAACTACAAGTCTAGCTACCGAGGAGAATAGATGAGAATAGAGCTAAGGAATATAACTACAAAATACTAAGTCTTATATACTATTGGGATATGAAGCCGTGAGAGATATCTCGCGCCGTAACCGTGAGGATCTACAATAAGAGTCACTCGTATCCATAAGTAAAGCTGTAGGTATTAGGTGAGTAAACAATAAGGCAATATAGAAAGAAGCATGGAAGCGGAACGATAATGACGTCGTCCTGTCAATGAACTGACAGGCACGAGAGAGCCGCGCCTAAGTGAAACGACAACGCGAGAACAATAAGGTTGACGCGTGTAACCTAAATGATAATGAAAATATAATAAGCACTAGTGTAAGCGCTTTGGTGATTAGGTAAGTAAATAAAAGAAAAGGAAAAGAATAATAAAAGAAAAGGATAATGAAAAAAGATCGTTTCATGACATTACCCCCTCCCTAGAGCGCGAGTTCCATGAAGCGCTTGTCGTCTAATGAAATTTTCGGAGGGTAATTGTGAGGGCGTGTTTTCGGTATCTGGCAGAGGCATAGGGCGGAATAATTCGGTAGGGAATAAGGAAATAGGGATTTCGAGTCGACTCAGGGTGGCGGGTTTGGGTTTGGTCGGGTTCTTATCATGGAATTCCTTCAACAAATCGGAGGAATGTGTGATGTTGGACCGAGGTTCCCAAGTGTCTTCATGTGGTCTGTAACCTCGCCACCTGACCTTGTACTTGATTCCTTTTCCTACCTTTCGTGAGTCGAGAATCTCCTTGACTTCGAATTCCTCTTCTTCTCCTACGACGACAGGAGGTGGGCGAGTGTTTCGTGGTTGAGAGGGGAATTGCGGTTCCCTGTAAGGGGTAAGGAGGACTTCGTTGAAAACGTTATGGATACGTTTCCACGTAGAGGGGATGTCTAGTTTATAGGAACTAGCGCCTATCTTCTTTTGAACTGTAAATGGTCCAAACCGTTTATCTCCTAACTTTTTCATCGGCTGATCTGTCGATAAATTAGTTCCCTCAAGCCAAACTTTATCGCCTGGCTTGTACTCTACTCCAACTCTTCGCTTACGGTCATAAAACTTCTTCATATCCTCGTTGGCCTTTCCTAAGGCCGCTCCTACTTCATCTTGAACCTTCCTCATTCCATCTGCAAACGCCTGTGCTGTGGGGTTGTCCGAAGTCATTTGAGGTGCCGTACCTTTATAGGGATGTCTACCGTTGTCAGCATAGAAGGGGGAAACTTTTGTCGCAGAGTGTACTCGATTGTTATAGGCAAATTCTGCAAGTGGTAACCACTCATGCCAGTCGTTTTGATGATAACTAATGAACAAACGGAGATAATGTTCTATCTCCTGATTTGTTCGTTCCGTCTGGCCGTTGGTCTGTGGGTGATACGCCGTGGTGTAGTTTGCTTCTATTCCTAAACGATGGTAGAGTTCCTTCATGAAACGAGAATGATATTGAGGTCCTCGATCATGTATGATTTTTCGTGGAATGCCGTGGATAGAAAAAATACGATCCCGATAGATTTTTGCCATTCCCTCTGATGTGACTGTAGTGTGCGACGGAACAAGTCATAATCTTTTGGAAAAATGATCAATAAACACCGATATGGCGTTATATCCTCCTGATTCCAGTAGTTCCCCTATCATATCAGTGCCGATTATCTGCCATGGTTCAGTTGGTACCGCATGTGGATGAAGTTGTCCAACTGGTTTGGTATGATGTGATTTTGTCGCCTGGCATTTCTCGCAACCTTCGACGTATTTCCCTGCATCTCGTGTCACCCCTGGCCACCAGTAGTCCCGAGTAATCAACTCCGTGGTTTTGTACTGTCCTGGATGTCCCGCTAGCAGTGTATCATGGTACTGAGTGATTATTTTGGATTGGAGTAGGCGGTTTTTCGGTACATAAACACGCCCTTTCCATGTAATGACTTTGTCGGTTTCAGTCCACTCTGGGTTTTTTGCAGTGAGGGCATCTTGTACGGTTCAATCTACTTGATTTCTACTCTTTCGGATCTCTGATAGCAGGAGATCTTCAGGAGCCAATAGGTCAAGAGCTTGGATGAAGAGTTCCGGTTTCAGGAGAACAATGTTCTCATTGTCCTTGTCCCCCGTCTCAAGACCTGTCATCCTCGACAGGGCATCAGCTTTTGTCATCGATTTACCAGGCTTATGAACAAGATCGAAATTATACTCCGCTAATTCCAGTACCCAGCGCGCTTGTCGTCGGTTGAGCTTCTGCAGCTTCTTGAAGTACTGGAGGTTTGCGTGATCCATAAAAATTTCGATCTGTTCCTCCGCACCTAGTAAATACTGTCGCCAGTCGTCAAGTGAGTCCATAATCGCCATGAGTTCTTTATCATAAATTTCGTAATTACGCTCAACCTCGTTGAGGGAACGTGAACGAAAAGCGATTGGATACCACCTATTGTCAACAAACTGTGATAAAACTGCGCCATTGGCGTAATCAGATGAATCAGCCTCGACTCGGAATTGTCCCTGATTATGAGGAATCAACAAAACAACCTCCTCACAAATACGGCGTTTCAACTCCTCGAACGCATCTTCTTGTACTTTCTCCCACTTCCAAGTTCCATTCCCAGTAAGCTGTGTCAGCGGCTTTGCGATAAGACTAAATCCACGAATAAAGCGCCTGAAGAAGTTGCAAAATCCTAAGAATTGCTGAACGTCACGCTTCTTTTGTGGAGTAGTCCATTCTCTAACGGCTTGTACTTTCTTGGGATCCATGCGAATAGTTCCGTTACCAATGATGATACCGAGGCAATCAATAACCGGTTTTTCAAAAGAGCATTTTTCGGGTTTAAGAAACAGTTTGTGCTCCCGTAGAATATCGAGTACTTGCTTTACAATTCGTCGATGCTCTTCTATACCGTCGGTAAAAATCAGTATGTCATCCATGTAAACGATAACATGACCTCTATTGACGAGGTCTCATAAGATATGGTTCATAAAGCCTTGGAATGTCGCAGGAGAGTTAGTGAGTCCGAAGAACATAACAGTTGGTTCGAATAACCCCTGGTTAGTTCGAAAGGCCGCTTTCCATTCGTCACCTTCCTTTATGCGGATGTTGTTGAATCCCCATCTGATATCCATCTTCATGAAGATTTTAGCACCTTTTAAACAATCGATTAGCTCCTGAATGAGAGGAAGTGGGTACCGGTTTTTAACCGTCATCTCGTTCAGTTTGCAATAATCTTGTACCGGTCGTAAGGTGCCATCTTTCTTTTTGACGAAGAAGAAAGGGGATGCCATCTGCGAGGTCAAAGGTCGGATTCATCCAGTTCGAAGGTTTTCTTCAAGGAACTTGTCGAGTGCCTCTTGTTCCTTTGGGTTTAGCAGATATACTTTACAATCTAAAGGTTTGGAACCTGGCGTTAGATTGATAGCGTGATCCCTGTCGCAAAGAGGTGACGACGGTGGCGGAGCGGAGCGGAGACTTAGGCGAAAGCGGACACTGGTCCCAACGACAAAGTTATATTGATAATAAATACAAGTAAGTAAGTTCAAGACATACCTGGTCCCAACGACAAAGAGGTCAAGATAAGGGACCAGGTTGTGGGGGCTGGCTTATATATACAAGGTGGAGCGTGGGAACTATGAGGTAATACTGTATAGCTCCGGCACAAGGAATGGAACTAATAGAATGGAATGGAATGTTCCGGAATGATTATTGTAGGTAGGAGGGCTTGGATGGTGTATCGTAGAGAAAGGAAAATGATAGGGGGTGGGCTCACTTCATGACATTACCCCCCTCCTTATGACCATTGCCCTCAATGGTCAAGCTTTTGCCGCCTGAGGGTGCTTTTTGTGGAATTTTCGGATAGTTGCTGGGGCGTGTTCAAGATTTGGTGCAGGTTCCCATGAGTTGTGTCCTGCATCGTAGCCTTTCCACTTTACCAAGTACTCTAGCTTCTTCCACCTAATCCGACTATCCAAGATGTCCTCGACTTCATACTCCGGCTCATCCTCATCCTCTAGATATACTGGTTCCGGTGGTGTTGCAATTTCGCCGTTTACGGTGTTCCCTCTCCAAGGGTACAATTTATCAACATGGAACACAGGATGGATGCGGTCCAGGGATAGTGGGAGGTCTAAACGGTAGTCCAGGGGCCCAACCTTCTGCAAAATGGTGTAAGGTCCTAGCTGTCGATCCCCAAGTTTCTCACTGGAAAGTTGGAGCTTGATGTCCTCTGCGCTTAGCCAGACCTGATCTCCAACTTGGAATTGATGTGCCTTTCGTTTTCCCCGTTCGTAGTTTTCCTTTTGCCGTCCTTTCCCCAGGTGTAGCGCCGCCCCAGCATCCTGTCGTGCATCCCGCAGTATCTGGATGCGATCATCCACCGCCGGAATCCCACTCCGTTGTCCAACTGGAATGTTAAATAGAGGCAGATAACCATAGGTGAGTTCGAATGGGGACGTTCCAAGTGCAGAGTGGGTGCGAGAGTTAATCACAAATTCCGCCATAGGTAGGTGCTCCGCCCAGTCGTCCTGGCGGCGTCCCACATAGAGTCTGAGGTATTTTTCGACTTCTTGGTTTGCCCGTTCGGTCTGTCCGTTTGCTTGGGGGTGGTACCCTGAGGTGAGGTTTGATTTGATTCCTAGGCGGGAGAGTAATGATCGCATGAGTTTTGCTGCAAACTGGGGTCCCCGGTCTGATACAAAGCGGAGGGGAAGACCATGGAGGCGAAAAATTTCGCGATAGTAGATGTCGGCCACACCTGCTGCTGTGATTGAAGTTGTACAAGGAATTGCATGGATTTGTTTACCGTAAAGGTCCGTGCAGACTAGAATCGCGTCATACCCTTGCGAGTTGGGCAGCTGTGTGATCAAGTCAACTCCCACTTCTTCCCACAAGCCTGCTGGGACGTCTAGAGGTAGTGTTACTGCTCGTGGGTGTCTCTGTATCTTCTTCCTTGCACAAGTCTCGCATCCTTCAACATATTTTTCTACAAAGGATCGCAGGGTGGGCCACCAAAAGTGGGTGCTGACGAGGTCAAGGGTATTGTGAAGTCCAGGGTGGCCAGCAGAGGGGTTATCGTGGCATTGCTTGAGTACTTCTTTCCGGAGGTCATCATCTGGTGGGACATATACTCTTCCTCGGTGGTATACTAGTCCCTTGTCTTCTTCCCATTCTGCTATCCCATTGGCCAAGCGTTTGAGACCGCTTCTCCTAAGCTCTTCCAGTCCTTCCAGTACTTGGGCCTCCTTTTGAGACGCCTGTCGGATGCGGTCCTCCAGTGGGTTTTGTAGTGAGATAGCTGCCACTTGCATGAAATGGGCTGGTTTCAGAACAATCTGTTGTCGATTATCTTCGCTATCCAGAACCTGATATGCTGCCATACGAGAGAGAGCGTCTGCCTGAGTGTTGGACTTGCCAGGGCGGTGAGTGAGCTGGAAGTCGAATCGGGACAACCATAGTGCCCATCGCGCCTGCCGTCTACTGAGGTCTTGAGCAGAACGCCAGAATTCCAGGTTTGCGTGGTCGGTGAGAATCTCGAACGGTTGTGGTGAACCTTCCAGGAAGCTTCTCCAGTCCTTTAATGCTTCGATGATAGCGAGCATCTCTCGGTCATAGATTTCGTAGTTTCGTTCAGCTGGTTGCATGGAGGCTGATCGAAATGCCACTGGGTGCCACTGGCCGTCGTCTTGTTTCTGCATTAGGGCTCCTCCCGTAGCAAAGCCTGATGCATCTACCTCAAGTTGTGTGAGCCTATTAGGGTCCCAGAGTGCCAGTACCGGTGCTGTGATGAATGCTTCCCTTAGGGTATCGAATGCTTGTTGTTGGTGTGTCCCCCAACTGAAGCCTGTATCCTTTTTTGTTAGGTCGTTCAGAGGGCGTGCTATGCGGGCAAAGTTCCGTATGAATCGACGGTAGAAGTTAGCGAAGCCTAGGAATCCCCGTAGTTCTCGTAGATTCTTTGGGGTAGGCCAGTCGCGGACTGCAGCTACTTTTACTGGATCCATGCGCACTTCACCTTCTGATATCACTAGTCCCAAATACTCAACCTGAAGCTCCTCAAACTCGCATTTCTCTGGTCGCAGGTAGAGGTCATGTTTCTCCAGCCGCTTTAGTACCTCTCGCACCACCTGCCGGTGTTCTTGCAAATTGTTACTGAAGATGAGGATGTCGTCTAGGTAGACTGCTACCTTACCAGCCGCCACTAGGTCTGAAAAGATGGAATTCATGAGCGCTTGGAAGGTAGCTGGCGAGTTGGTGAGACCGAAGAACATTACACTGGGTTCAAATAACCCTCGGTTGGTTGCAAAAGCGGCCTTCCACTCATCACCCTCCTTAATCCGGACATTGTTGTAGCCCCATCTGACGTCAAATTTGGTGAAGTACCGTGCCCCCTGTAGACGGCTGACAATGTCAGCGACCAGTGGGAGAGGATAGCGGTTCTTTAGGGTTACTTGGTTGAGTTTCCGGTAATCCTGTACGAAGCGGAGCTTCCCATCTTTCTTCTTAACAAAGAAGACGGGTGAAGACAGTGGCGATTTTGAGGGGCGAATGTAGCCTTTTCGGAGGTTGTCATCCAGGAAGCGGTCGAGTTCACCTTGTTCATTCAATGACATTGGATAGACTTTTGTGCGCATGGTTTCCGGTGCACCTGGGATCAATTCTATAGCATGATCCCAGGGTTGGTGGTCAGGGAGGCGCTCTGAAGCAGTTTCAGAGAATACTTTTTCGAAATCGCGGTAGGGTTCTGGGACCATTTCTTCAAAGGTTTTCATGGATTTTGTTTTGTGGGCTTGTTCCGCTAGCTGTTGGGAGTAGGTGAACCCTGCAGCACACCAGACTTCATCTGTTTGTTCGTGTAAGATTCCTGACTTCACCCATGCACGTCGGGTTCGTCGGTTTGCTCGAATGCGGTGTATGGGCGACTCTTCTGTCTCCTCATCCAGTGTGTCAAGTGGTGGTTCAGGGGTGATCACAGTTTCAATTTCCTCCGCCGTGTCTTGCTCTTCCACCTCCTCTATCGTTGTTTGTTGGGATCTGACTGTG
>JAOTPV010000241.1:0-29897 GCA_028011355.1 Lentinula aciculospora
GGTGCATCAGCATCAAACACTACAAATTGCCCAGCTTCTGTATGTACTGCAAGGCGGACAACATTTGGGATTTCTTCATGCATATCATAATGAAAAAGCCTCCAAACTGATTCAGAGGCAGATAAATAACGGGAATCTATATATTGCTGTATTTCATCTTTATTTTTCCCAATTGCCATGGTTGTACGATCATGGCCTTTGTAAATGTATTTATGAAGGTATTTGAAAGCTTTTATGTAAATGCAACACTCTAAGTTGGCATGTGATTTGAGCTCCATCAAAGCCCAAGGATTATGAGGTACAACCCATCTGTTATCAATATCAATTTCTATGCCATTGACCTTTTTCTTGCAAAGCCTTCCATTCTTGGGTCTAGCATAAAGGGTATAGCCATCCTCTGACAAAACAGTATGCTCTTGGAATACCTTAGGATAACCCTTGGAGCATTTTGAATCCTTCATACAGGATGCACTTGGGTTGAGATCACCACATGGTGTATGAATCATCAGCTTTTCAACCAACATGAATAAATTTGGATGTGTTTCAGGATCAGGCAACTGAGCAGAGATTACTTTGTCAATCTGATGAGCCTCTTGATACTGTGATTGGGGATAGAGAAAAATAAGAATGTGTATATGAGGTAGTCCTCACTTCTGAAATTCAATTGTGTAAACACGGCCTCTACACTTTCCAAAACACCCTTTTGTCAATAGCCCTCAAGATGATCCATACTTTTTCACGAAAAACTCTGGCAACTAAATCAGGTCTGTCTTGTGCTGTCTGTCTGGGAAGGAGAGCCTCTTTAATCTCAGGTGCATTTGGATCTGCAGTGATTGTCAGAAATAGATCAGGTTTTCCAAATGCTCTTCCTAAGGCAATAGAATCTTGATAGAGCTGGAACATATGTCTTGATCCTCCAATATAAGAAGAGGGTAAGATAACTCGTTGCCCTATATCTTGCAGCTGAACATCTCCTGAATGAACAGCATCTACTAAACCACTGTAAACCTCAGCTCTGAGTTTCTTCTGATTGCGTGCAAGCCAGGATAAGCGTGACTGATCAGTTTGGGCCCATGCATCAACAATATATTGCTGAAAAAGATTTTTGGCATAGAACAGATGGTTTGATTCAATCTCTAGATTGCGTTGATTGAAGGCGATATGCATAGTACTCCATCTGGGTAACATGATCATCATTAGAGGCTGGTTCATTAGGTCTATCTGCATATTTGATATTTAGGTGCCATCCTAGTTCACCTCTGGGAAACAGTAAAACATAATGTAAAGGTGCATATGCAGGATTGGTTTCATATATACGTTTCAGTGGCCCCTCCTTACATTGAAGGATAATATCTCGATGATCTGTGGCAGTACCTGGCCTGGAAGAACAACTGCAACCTCATCAGCTGATGGCATATTATATCTCCTAGGATCATTTGTATCACTGAAATGCAGTTTGATATAAGCACCATTTAGGGAATTTGGAGCCTGTGCCTGAAGGTTTTGTATTCTCTGGTATGCTGATCTGTAGAGATTCACAAAGTTATTATTGCGGTGAAGGCAATCAGATATTGTTTGCATAACAGATGACAGTAACCCAGTACCATGATGTCTGTTATTGGCTAAGCGCTGCTCTAAAGCAGTCTCAGTGCAACTATGTAAAGCTGTGCATATACTGGGGGTTTGTCACCCTCAGGCAAAAGGGAGCCTAGAGAATGCCAAAGTGCACCCTTAATTTTAAACTGCCTTGGCCCAGTATTTGGAAGTTCAGGATCATTCTGTGGTTGAATCTTAAGGCCCAATGATACAAAAGCAAAAGCAGAATTATAACTCCTTATGTTGTCTAAAAAGTGCTTTGAGTTATGATCAACTCCAGTAAAGAGATTCCTGATTTCAATAGGTGGACTTTGTAACATAGGTAGCTGAATCTTCCCTGATTTGCAGCATGCTCCAAATTTAGGATTTATTACAGAGGAATGTGTAAGTCTCTCTGCTTGCCAATGCAATGCACCACAAAATGGACACTCTATATCCATTTTTCCCAAAGAACAGAAGTTATAAATCCGATCATTCTCAATAGGTTGTAGACCTATTGGAATAGGCTCATCTGGAGCATCATTTTGATGTTCATGATCTCCCACATCAATTTCTTGCTGTTGCAAGTGCTGCTCATGCACCTCTTGGGAGTTGTGCATCACATTTTGCAACTGTTCATGTTGTTGGTGCATGTCATGGCCTTCTGGTGTGAGATAGCCAGGACCTGGTGGAAGTCTCTGGCTATTCTCAAAGTCATCTTGTGGAGAATCATTATTCTCATGCTCATGGGTCAGCCTTTCTGGATTAAATGATATAGATTCTGAAAGTAAAGATAGTCAGCAATAAATAGTGTAATATAGAAAAGAATGTATTACGGATATGACTTTGGGCTCTTCTATGATTCTGTCTCAATGTTGGTCTTGCAGGGTGAGGCTGTACAAATGCTAGTTGAGCTTGTAGCTCAGCAGGTAAGTGAGGAAACTACCAAGAGAATAAATGAGCCTTAAAATCTCTAAATAAGTATGCTAATACCTGATTTTGATATGCCAAATTTGATGGTCCTGCATGGGCATTCTGATTCTGATTATGAGGAGACTATAAGGTAAAGATATTGATTGGTGGCCACAGCACTATGTATTTGAAATTTTTACACCTACAACTGCTTGATTTGAAGTACGGCCACGGCCACGGCCCCATGTTGGTAGTAGTGGAGGTAAATTTCTGAGTTGATTAGCAATTCCTTGAGTCAATTGAAACTCTTGGCCATTATGGTTGATTACTTGAAATAGATCATCTTGTGAATGCTGGGAAGGTACATAATTTTGAGGTATATTGAGTTGGAATGGTATTGGTCCACCATGTGGTGATGGTTGAGGTGTACGTCGATTTTCAGGGCTGCCTAGGGTACGTGTTTGTCGTTCCCTCTCACGATCAGCATTTTGTTGTCGATGTTGAGGTGTATTGGGAGGTGACTCAGAATCCCTTAAAGTGAGAATAGTAGTCAGAGCCTGCACACAGGTCAATAGCTTGTAAGAAACCAAACATTTTATCTGTAGTCAAATTTCCTCTATCAGGAACTTCAATTATAGTGTGAAATTATAGTAGAAGATGGGAAAGGGAAACAAAGGAGAGCATAATTATCATGCAATGCATGCAGCAAACATGCAGCAAACACATTGCAAGCTTGAAGTAATGTGTGAGAAAAACCTAAGTCAACTCAGCAAACATGCAGCAAACACGTCGCAAGATTGTGTATTGTAATGTGTGGGAAAAACTTAAGTTGCCGCTGCCACCGCAGCACTAAAACGTTGACAGTTTTGCTGACATAAATAATGGACTAATAAGAAAAAGCGCTGGTTTAGGCGCACTGCCCTAATTTGTAGTATAGGATTTTGTGACATTACTCCCTCCCTAGAGCGCGAGTTCCACAAAGCACCTGTCGTCTAACAAAATTTTTGGAGGGTAATTATAAGGGCGTGTTTTTTGGTGTCTGCTTGGGGCATAGGGCGGAATAATTTGGTGGGAAACAAGGAAATAGGGATTTCGAGTCAATTTAAGGTGGCAGGTTTGGGTTTGGTCAGGTTCTTGTCATGGAATTCCTTCAACAAATCGGAGGAATGTGTGATGTTGGACCAAGGTTCCCAAGTGTCTTCATGCAGTCCATATCCTCACCATCGGACTTTGTATTTGATTCCCCTTCCTACCTTTCGTGAGTCGAGAATCTCCTCGACCTCAAATTCTTCTTCTTCTCCTATGACGACAGGAGGTGGTTGAGAGGGGGAATTGTGGTTCCCTGTAAGGGGTAAGGAGAACTTCATTGAAAACATTGTGAATATGTTTCCATGTCGAGGGAATGTCTAGTTTGTAGGAGTTAGCGCCTATCTTCTTTTGAACTGTAAACAGTCCAAACTGTTTGTCTCCTAACTTTTTCATCAGCTGGTCTGTTGACAAGTTAGTTCCCTCAAGCCAGACTTTATCGCCTGGCTTATACTCTACCCCGACTTTCCGCTTCCTGTCATAGAACTTCTTCATATCGTCATTAGCCTTACCTAAGGCCGCTCCTACTTCCTCTTGAACTTTCTTCATACCATCTGCAAACACCTGTGCTGTGGGATTGTCCAAAGTCATTTGGGGTGTGGTGCCTTTGTAGGGGTTTCTACCGTTGTCAGCATAAAAGGGGGAGACTTTCATTGCAGAATGTACTCGATCATTATAAGCGAACTCTGCAAGCGGTAACCACTCGTGCCAGTCATTTTGATGGTAGTTGATAAACAGATGGAGATAGTGTTTGATCTCCTGATTCATCCGTTCTGTCTGGCCGTTAGTCTGTGGGTGATATGCCGTGGTGTAGTTTGCTTCTATTCCTAAGAGACGGTAGAGTTCCTTCATGAAACAGGAATGATACTGAGGTCCTCGATCGTGTATGATTTTTTGTGGAATCCCATGTATGGAAAAGATAAGGTCGCGATAAATTTTCACCATTCCCTCTGATGTGACTATAGTATGCGATGGAACAAGTCGCAATCTTTTGGAAAAATGATCAACAAACACCGAAATGGCATTATATCCTCCTGACTCCGGTAGTTTCCCTATCATGTCGGTACCAATTATCTGCCAAGGCTCCGATGGGACTGAGTGTGGATGTTGTCACAAAGAGGTGACGATGGTGGCAGGCGGAGCGGAGACTTGGACGGAAATGGACAGATACTGGTCCCAACGACAAAGTTATATTGATAATAAATATGGAGAAGTAAGTAGTGACATACCTGGTCCCAACAACAAAGAGGTCAAGATAAGGGACCAGGTTGTGGGGGGCTGGCTTATATATACAGGGTAGGGTGTGGGAACTATGATGTAATACTGTGTAGCTCAGGCACAAGGAATGGAACGGAACTGATAGAATAGGATGGAAGGTTCCAGAATAGTTATTGTAGGTAAGGGTGCTTGGATGGTGTATCATGAGGAAAGGAAAATGATAGGGGGTGGCTCACTTCATGACATTACCCCTGTCCTTATGACCATTGCCCTTGATGGTCAAGCTTTCGCCGCCTGGGGGTGCTTTTTGTGGAATTTTTGGACTGTGGATGGTGCATGTTCAAGATTTTGTGCAGGTTCCCATGAGTTATGTCCTGCATCGTAGCCCTTCCACTTTACCAAGTACTCTAACCTCTTCCACCTAACCCGACTGTCCAGGATGTCTTCAACTTCATACTCTGGTTTGTCCTCGTCTTCTAGGTATACTGGTTTTGGCGGCATTGCAATTTGGCTGTTAACGGTGTTCTCTCTCCAAGGGTATAGCTTATCAACATGAAACACAGGGTGGATGTGGTCCAGAGACAGTGGGAGGTCTAAACGGTAGTCTAGGGGGCCGACCTTCTCCAAAATAGCATAGGGCCCTAGTTGTCGGTTGCCCAGTTTCTCGCTAGAAAGTTGGAGCTTGATGTCTTCTGCGCTCAGCCAAACCTGGTCTCCCACTTGGAACTGGTGTGCCTTTCGTTTCCCCGTTTGTAGTTTTCTTTTTGCCATCTTTTTCCCAGATGTAGTGCTGCCCCAGCATCCTGCCGTGCCTCTTGAAGTATTTGGATGTGATCATCCATGGCCGGAATCCACTCCGTTGTCCCACAGGAATGTTGAATAAGGGAAGGTAGCCATAGGTGATTTCAAATGGGGATGTTCCAAGTGCAGAGTGGGTGTGAGAGTTAATCATGAACTCCGCCATTGGCAAATGCTCTGCCCAGTCATCCTGGCGGCATCCAACATACAGCCTGAGGTACTTTTCAACTTCTTGGTTTGCCCGTTCAGTTTGTCCATTTGCTTGGGGATGATATCCCAATGTGAGATTTGATTTAATCCCTAGGCAGGAGAGTAACAAACGCATGAGTTTTGCTGCAAACTGCGGTCCTCGGTCTGAAAGAAAGCGGAGGGGGAGACCATGGAGGCGGAAAATCTCGCTGGTAGTAGATGTCAGCCATGCCTGCTGCTGTGATGGAGGTTGTGCAAGGAATTGCATGGATTTGTTTCCCATAGAGATCAGTGCAGACTAGAATAGTATCATATCCTTGTGAGTTGGGCAACTGTGTGATCAAGTCGACTCCACTTCTTCCCACAGGCCTGTCGGGACATCTAGGGGTAATGTTACTGCTCGTGGGTGTCTCTGTATCTTTTTCCTTGCGCAAGTCTCACATCCTTCCACATACTTTTCTACAAAGGAGCGTAGGGTGGGCCACCAAAAATGGGTGCTGACGAGGTCAAGGGTGTTGTGGAGTCTGGGGTGGCCAGCAGAGGGGTTATCATGGCATTGTTTGAGTACTTCTGTCTGTAAGTCATCATCAGGTGGGACATATACCCTACCTCGGTGGTACACTAGTCCATTATCTTCCTCCCATTCTGCTATTCCATTGGCCAAGCATTGGAGACCCTTCTGCCTGAGTTCTTCCAGTCCTTCCAGTACTTGGGCCTCCCTTTGCGATGCCTTCTGGATGTGGTCCTCCAGCGGATTCTGTAGTGAGGTTGCTGCTACTTGCATAAAGTGGGCTGGTTTCAGAACAATCTGTTGTCAATTATCTTTGCTGTCCAAAACTTGATGTGCTGCCATGCGAGAGAGAGCATCTGCCTGAGTATTGGCCTTGCCTGGGCAGTGAGTGAGCTGGAAATCAAAGCGGGACAGCCACAGTGCCCATCGTGCTTGCCGTCTACTGAGGTCCTGAGCAGAATGCCAGAATTCCAGGTTTGCATGGTCAGTGAGGATCTCGAATGGTTGTGGTGAACCTTCCAGGAAGCTTCTCCAGTCCTTTAATGCTTCAATAATGGCAAGCATCTCTTGGTCGTAGATTTCGTAGATTCGTTCGGCTGGTTGCATGGAGGCTGATCGAAATGCTACTGGGTGCCACTGGCCATTGTCTTGTTTCTGCATTAGGGCTCCTCCTGTTGCAAAGCCTGATGCATCTACCTTGAGTTGTGTGAGCCTATTAGGGTCCCAGAGTGCCAATACCGGTGCTGTGATAAATGCTTCCCTTAGGGTGTTGAATGCTTGTTGTGGTGTGTCCCCCAACTGAAGCTGCATCCTTTTTTGTTTGGCTGTTCAGAGGGCGTGCTATGCGGGCAAAGTTCCATATGAATCGACGGTAGAAGTTAGCAAAACCTAGGAATCCCCGTAGTTCTCGCAGATTATTTGGGGTAGGCCAGTCGTGGACTGCAGCTACCTTTACTGGGTCCATGCGCACTTCCCCTTCTGATATCACTAGTCCCCAAGTACTCAATCTGGAGTTCTTTGAACTCACATTTCTCGGGTCGCAGGTAGAGGTCATGCTTTTCTAGCTGTTTTAGTACCTCCTGCACTACCTGCCAGTGTTCTTGCAAATCATTGCTGAAGATGAGGATGTTGTCTAGGTAGACCACTACCTTCCCCACCGCCACTAGGTCTGAAAAGATGGAGTTCATGAGCACTTGGAAGGTAGCTGGGGAGTTGGTGAGACCAAAGAACATTACACTGGGTTTGAATAACCCTTGGTTGGTTGCAAAAGTGGCCTTCCACTCATCACCCTCCTTAATCTGGACATTGTTGTAGCCCCATCTGACATCAAATTTGGTGAAGTACTGTGCCCCCTACAGATGGCTGACAATGTCAGTTACCAGTGGGAGCAGGTAGCAGTTCTTTAGGGTTACCTGATTGAGTTTCCTGTAATCCTGTACAAAGCAGAGCTTCCCGTCTTTCTTCTTAACGAAGAAGACAGGTGAAGACAGTGACGACTTTGAGGGATGAATGTAGCCTTTCTGGAGGTTGTCATCCAGAAAACAGTTGAGTTCGCCTTGTTCATTCAATGACATTGGATAAACTTTTGTGCGCATGGTTTCAGGTGCACCTGGGATCAATTTGATGGCATGATCCCAGGGTTGGTGGTCAGGGAGGCGCTCTGAAGCAGTTTCGGAGAATACTTTTTCGAAATCATGGTAGGGTTCTGGGACCATTTCTTCAAAGGTTTTCACAGGTTTTGCTTTGTGGGCCTGTTCCGCTAGCTGTTGGGAGTAGGTGAACCCTGCAGCGCACCAGACCTCCTCTGTTTGTTCATGTAAAATACCTGACTTCACCCATGCACATCGGGTTTGTCGGTTGGCTCGAATACGGTGTATGGGCGACTCCTCTGTCTTCTCGTCCGGTATGTCAAGTGGTGGTTCGGGGGTGATAATGGTTTCAATTTCCTCCACTGTGTCTTGCTCTTCCACCTCCTCTATCACTGTTTGTTGTGATCTGACTGAGAGTCGTCCTTTCCCCAGTTGATATCTGGATTGGTTTTACGTAGCCAGGGGAGTCCTAAAATTAGGTCTTCACTTCCCAGGTTAGTTATTAGCAAGTCCATCCACCATTCTTGCTTATCCACAGTCAAGGCTAGACGTGCAAAGTGCATGATCTGCCCTGCTTGGTTAGCAGACCCATCAATGTTAAAAATGCCAATGGGTTTCCTGAGTGGGAAGGTCCTTACATGGTGGCAGGTGACAAACTCTTGGTTCAAGAATAGAGCAGTGGCTCCAGAATCAACCATGGCTGCAGTTGCTATACTGTGATTTCTTCCTCTTAGTTTTGCATTAATTCGGAAGTGAGATGAATTGGAGTTCAATTCCGAAATAGTAGATATTTTACAAGATAGAAGAGAATCATATGCGGATGTAGAATGTATAGCAAACTGGTTTACGGTACTCTCGATGCAGCCGAGATGGGTACCCACTTTAAAAACCCTCCTGAGAACCTGGTACTGGGGGCCATGGCATTGGCTCTGTTAAGCAGCTCCTGGAGCTGTGCGATCTGGGTGGAGAGGTCAGGAGTAAGTGGGGGCGGAGCAGTGGGGGCTGGAGTGGAAGCGGCAATTTGGACAGGTTCATTGGAGAAGAGGGTGAAGGGTGTTAAAGAGGAAGCAGCGACTTGTTGGCGGCGGGGTTGTTGACGCTTACCCTGGCCCCATTCTAGACCCATGAACTTGTCTTGGCAGACTGATTCTAGGTGGCCTTGTTGCCCACAGTAGTGGCAAACTGTCTCCTTGTATGAGCAGTTCCTCTTTTCGTGACTCTGCGAGCCACAACCATAACACCTACCTCTCATCTGAGCCACAAAGCTTTTTCTGCTGTTACCACTAGTGTGCATGACATCAACATCCATAGCATGGAGTTGGCAGGGGGGGAAGAGGTATGGGAGGTGCCTGGATTGCGACCAGTCATGGTGGGATCGTGCAGGAACACATCCACTGAAATTGCTCGCCTAATAGCCTCCTCTAGTGTGGGGGCTAGTCCCTGGGCTATATTGACCACAATGAGATTTTGTCAGATCTCTGGGTTGAGGCTGCTATGGAAGTGTTCTTGCAGGTTGACGTCTGAGAGCCTGGTCCGATCACCAATGTCTTTGAAGTTCTGCGCGAATTCCGCTACCGTTTGGCCTTTTGCCTGCCTGAGATGCTGGATTGCATTCCGGGCCTCCATACCTGCATCAATGGATTCAAATCAGAGGGTGAAGGCTGTTTTGAAGTCTTCCCATCGTCCATTGAAGGGTTGTTGGTTGTGGCTGAATTCTAGGAGGTACAGTGTGGCCCAGTCTGCAGCCTTGCCTGAGAAGAATCCTAGTGCTGCCTTAATCAGCTTCCCTTTGTTGTTGCTCAGATCTGGTTGTTCTATTGCCCAGCTTTGATACTGGGCAATGAAGCGACGTGCTTCCGCACTACTAGAGCCTTTGAAGAGCTCGGGCTTGTTCATACTGGACTTGGCTGAGGCTTTGTGGAGGTTAGCCGTGAGCTGGGCCACCTGCTCAATGAGCTGTGCCATGAGCTGATTGGTGTTGTCTTTGGGGGTTGACATAGTGGGTGGGGGTACAGTTGGAGCAGGGATTAGGATGGGTGTGATCACAGTACTGTCAGAAAGGTTCTCTTCTTCACTGATAGAGTTGGCAAAAGCATTCGGACAGGGTTGAGAACTGCAATCAGCCCAGGAACTGCTTTTGCTGCAGTGGATGTGGGTTTGGTTTTTAGTGTCAAAAGCATGCGGGTAGGCAGAGCAGTCAATAGCTTGGGTGGGCAGGCTTGGTGCGGCAGTCTCTGTAGACGTGGTGAAAGTGGAGCCTGCAAGGATAACCTAATCGGTAGGCTATCGGTGCAGTAAGTGTTGTGACATGCTACACAATATATGGTACTTACTTTATTTTCCCTACATCTCCTCGTTTCTTTATCCTTGTTACGGTTTGGATCTGTTCACATTCTTCCATATCTTTCTACATCATTCCATATCCTTCTATCAACTTCCCGTGCTGTCGCTTACTCATCAAGACTCTTGTATATATAGTACTGTAGTTGACACCTAGTTCCCCATCTTGACCTCTTGGTCTTTGGAACTAGGTTAGTACTTGTATCTTCGTCTACACTCAATATACTCACTTGGTCTTTGGAACTAGTTTTCCTTGTGCGACCCTAGTGATTAGACCCTGCGCTATCACTGTTGTCTTGATCACTCTATCTTTCAGCCTTTGTGTGTAGTGCTAGCCCCACCCCTCACTTCGGTTTGTGCTTTGAGCCTGTGCTTTCTCTGTGCTTTCTCCCTTCGTCACCACATTAGGTCAAGATCTCTACTCGTACCATCAGCCTTTCCAACTGATCCTATGAGGAGTGGAAATTGGACTTACCCAGTTCTCCACCTTCCATTGCCATTACGCCTTTGTTTACACCAGACATCGATTGTTCAGGATTTCAGCATGCATTTGATACTCAAGATCAGTGCAATGTTCATTCTAAATACAATCCAGACAAAGACGTGATGCTTGGTTTGACTGCAACGAAAACCCTTGTCCCAATCGATACTATAACTCTGCTCCCATCGCTCCAAGTGATTCAGAAAATGGACGATTCATAACCATCCCTAGAATTCCAAGCCGAGTTCCAAGCTGGGTTGGTAGACTTTCAAACCCTACCAGTGCTGTCCCATCCACTAGAGCCTCTCCTGTGCTTATCCCCACTGCTATCCCAGAACCTGAGCTAGAAACTGAAGCCGACCCTGTCGCACCATCCCCAGAGCCTATCATCATCGATATCTCAGTCACACCAGAATCATTATCCCCATCTCCTGAACTCATCCCTGCCAAAAACCACTCTCATCATGGCCCATCCTCCTACCACCCAAGACCTTGCCATGCTAATTCAACAACTTGCAACACAACAGATGGCACTACAAACAGCAGTAGCCAGTATCGCTAATAACATTAGCACCAATAAAGGTGTTAGCAAACCCCAGATGTACGACAGGAAGCGCAGTGATGATGCACGACGCTTCATTGCTGCCTTTGAACTTTGGGCTCAGGGGATCCGTTCCCTTAGTGATGAACAAGAGAGAATCAAATTGGCTATCTGATACCTGGATGGTGACGCCGCCATCTGGGCTACTCCCACCTCGGAGAATATCAGTCAGGTTGCTTCAGGACTACCAGCTCCTGCCCTCCTCTACCCAACCTGGGCTGATTTTGCTGGCGCCTTTAGGCAATGGTTTGAAACAGCGGACCCGGTGGTGGAGGCCAAACGTGTTCTCAAAAGTCTTTGGCAAGGGAAGGGACCGTGTGGCAACATATGCTGCAACCTTCAAGCAGTATGCTAGCAGGACGGGATATTCGGATGCCGACCTTTGAGATCGTTTCTATGATCACCTCTCAAAGCGAATCAAGGATGGATTGGTCAACTCTCAGCCAATACGGATTTTATGCATGATCTGATTAGTGAGGCAATTCGGATTGACAACCGACAGAATGAACATGCTGTCATGAAACGATCTTTTTCCATTATTCTTTTCTTTTATTATTCTTTTCCTTTTCTTTTATTTACTTACCTAATCACCAAAGCGCTTACACTAGCGCTTATTATATTTTCATTATCATTTAGGTTACACACGTCAACCTTATTGTTCTCGCGTTGTCATTTCACTTAGGCGCAACTCTCTCGTGCCTGTCAGTTCATTGACAGGACAACGTCATTATCATTCCGCTTCCATGCTTCTTTCTATATTGCCTTATTGTTTACTCACCTAATACCTACAGCTTTACTTATGGATACGAGCGACTCTTATTGTAGATCCTCATGGTTACGGCGCGAGATATCTCTCACAGCTTCATATCCCAATAGTATATAAGACTTAGTATTTTGTAGTTATATTCCTTAGCTCTATTCTCGTCTATTCTCCTCGGTAGCTAGACTTGTAGTTGGGTTGTCTTATCCATCTGCTTTTTGCTTTTTCGCCCTCTTGCTCATCATCTATTGTGTGACGCCTGGTTGTCTCTTGTGAGAGCTAGCGAGTCGCTGACACATGCCAATAAGGAAGGGAAACAATACTCCCGGAACACTCCCAGCTTCGGCTCCTACACCCCCACTCCCTTCATCCTGGCGCGCGATCCAAATGCAATGGAGGTAGATGCCACCTCTATGGGACGATCTGCCGAGGACTACCATAGGGCCATGGCAGGCAGATGTTATGGATGCGGGTCCAAAAAACACCGTAAGGCGGATGGACACCATGAATGTGATATCTGCAATCACTGTGGGCTAACCGGTCACCTGGCAACTGTCTGCCATAGGAAGTTCTTGGGACTCCCAAAACCCCTCCCTCGTTCTGCAGCTGCTACCTCAATTGCCGCTGAGCCCTCCACTTCCATTGCTGCTGCAACACCTGCCCCTGCGATGGACTTCACAAAGATCCTTCAGATGCTCACTGCAGGACAAAAGGAGTTGGCAGAGCAGATGGCAGAGCTGCGATCGAATTTTTAAAGTGGGAACCTGCCATGGCTGCCGCCTGGTTCCCTAGTCTGTATTCTTCCTCTACTTCTACCTACGCATCTATACCCTCATGTACAATTGGCTCCGCTCAATCTAGTGACATTTCTCACTTCCGCGTCCCAATTAAGTTGCAAGGCAGATTCAAGAATACAAACAGTGTAGCAATGATAGACTCTGGTGCCACAGGTCTCTTCATTCATGAACGTTTTGTGAAACAACATTGAATCCTCCCTCATCGTCTCCGCCAGCCTATTACCCTCTATAACATCAACGGATCTCCTAACACTGCAGGACAGATCACACATTCCGTATGTCTACTGTCCACCATAAACCAAAACCAACCCGAGCTCCTTGAATACCTTGTCACCAACCTTGGTTCTGAAAACATCATCCTTGGACTCCCTTGGCTCCAAAAGGTCAACCCGGACATCAACTGGAGAGAAGGGCAACTGGCTATCACCCGCCCTAGAAAAGTCCCATCTCCCATGACCATCGAGGAAGTCCCCAAACCCAAGGAGAGTAATGTGGGAGGAACCACAGAGCACCTTGTAGAAGCAAACCCAGACTGGGGCTCCACGTCCACCCCACATGTTCACTTTTCCACCCCGGAGTCTGATGATCAATCCCAACTGCCTAAAGAAATGCCTCCCAGACCCGACCCAGAGATACATGAGTACACTGAAAGCACACCTCTGTATCGACTGATAGGCAACAGGAAGCAAAGAAGAGCGTTACTTTGAGCAGGAATCATTGGCCATATGTCAGAAGAACTATGGTGTTCCGCAGGGTACATATATTCACAACAACTTGCAGAGGCCACATACAAAGAGAAGCCAGTTAAATCTTTTGAAGAGATGGTCCCCTTGGCATATCGGAAACATGCAAAGGTCTTCTCCGAGAAGGAATCAGAATGACTACCGGAGCATAAACCTTGGGATCATGCCATAGATCTGAAACCCGATGCTCCTGAAACTATGCGCACCAAAATCTACCTGATGTCTCCAAATGAGCAGGAAGAGCTTGACCGATTCTTGGAAGAGAATCTATACAAGGGTTACATTTGCCCTTCCAAATCCCCATTGGCGTCGCCTGTCTTCTTTGTCAAAAAGAAGGATGGTAAACTTTGATTTGTGCAGGTGTCAGCGACTCGCTAGCTCTCACAAGAGACAACCAGGCGTCACACGATAGACGATGAGCAAGAGGGCAAAAAAGCGAAAAGAGGATGGATAAGACAACCCAACTACAAGTCTAGCTACCGAGGAGAATAGACGAGAATAGAGCTAAGGAATATAACTACAAAATACTAAGTCTTATATACTATTGGGATATGAAGTCGTGAGAGATGTCTCGCGCCGTAACCGTGAGGATCTACAATAAGAGTCACTCGTATCCATAAGTAAAGCTGTAGGTATTAGGTGAGTAAACAATAAGGCAATATAGAAAGAAGCATGGAAGCGGAACGATAATGACGTCGTCCTGTCAATGAGCTGACAGGCATGAGAGAGTTGCGCCTAAGTGAAACGACAACACGAGAACAATAAGGTTGACGCGTGTAACCTAAATGATAATGAAAATATAATAAGTGCTAGTGTAAGCGCTTTGGTGATTAGGTAAGTAAATAAAAGAAAAGGAAAAGAATAATAAAAGAAAAGAATAATGGAAAAAGATCGTTTCATGACATTACCCCCTCCCTAGAGCGCGAGTTCCACGAAGCGCTTGTCGTCTAACGAAATTTTCGGAGGGTAATTGTGAGGGCGTGTTTTCGGTATCTGGCAGAGGCATAGGGCGGAATAATTCGGTAGGGAATAAGGAAATAGGGATTTCGAGTCAACTCAGGGTGGTGGGTTTGGGTTTGGTCGGGTTCTTATCATGGAATTCCTTCAACAAATCGGAGGAATGTGTGATGTTGGACCGAGGTTCCCAAGTGTCTTCATGTGGTCCGTAACCTCGCCACCTGACCTTGTACTTGATTCCTTTTCCTACCTTTCGTGAGTTGAGAATCTCCTCGACTTCGAATTCCTCTTCTTCTCCTACGATGACAGGAGGTGGGCGAGTGTTTCGTGGTTGAGAGGGGAATTGCGGTTCCCTGTAAGGGGTAAGGAGGACTTCATTGAAAACATTGTGGATACGTTTCCACATAGAGGGGATGTCTAGTTTATAGGAACTAGCGCCTATCTTCTTCTGAACTGTAAACGGTCCAAACCATTTATCTCCTAACTTTTTCATCGGCTGGTCTGTCGATAAGTTAGTTCCCTCAAGCCAGACCTTATCGCCTGGCTTGTACTCTACTCCAACTCTTCGCTTACGGTCATAAAACTTCTTCATGTCCTCGTTGGCCTTTCCTAAGGCCGCTCCTACTTCATCTCAAACCTTCCTCATTCCATCTGCAAACACTTGTGCTGTGGGGTTGTCCGAAGTCATTTGAGGTGCCGTACCTTTATAGGGATGTCTACCGTTGTCAGCATAGAAGGGGGAAACTTTCATCGCAGAGTGTACTCGATCGTTATAGGCAAACTCTGCAAGTGGTAACCACTCATGCCAGTCATTTTGATGATAACTAATGAACAAATGGAGATAATGTTCTATCTCCTGATTTGTTCGTTCCGTCTGGCCGTTGGTCTGTGGGTGATACGCCGTGGTGTAGTTTGCTTCTATTCCTAAAAGACGGTAGAGTTCCTTCATGAAACGAGAATGATATTGAGGTCCTCGATCATGTATGATTTTTCGTGGAATGCCGTGGATAGAAAAAATACAATCCGATAGATTTTTGCCATTCCCTCTGATGTGACTGTAGTGTGCGACGGAACAAGTCGTAATCTTTTGGAAAAATGATCAATAAACACCGATATGGCATTATATCCTCCCGATTCCGGTAGTTCCCCTATCATATCAGTGCCGATTATCTGCCATGGTTCAGTTGGTACCACATGTGGATGAAGTTGTCCGACTGGTTTGGTACGATGTGATTTTGTCGCCTGGCATTTCTCACAACCTTTGACATATTTCCCTGCATCTCGTGTCACCCCTGGCCACCAGTAGTCCCGAGTAATCAACTCCGTGGTTTTGTACTGTCCTGGATGTCCCGCTAGCGGTGTATCATGGTACTGAGTGATTATTTTGGATCGGAGTAGGCGGTTTTTCGGTACATAAACACGCCCTTTCCATGTAATGACTTTGTCGGTTTCAGTCCACTCTGGGTTTTTTGCAGCGAGGGCATCTTGTACGGTCCGATCTACTTGATTTCTACTCTTTCGGATCTCTGATAGCAAGAGATCTTCAGGAGCCAATAGGTCGAGAGCTTGGATGAAAAGTTCCGGTTTCAGGAGAACGATGTTCTCCTTGTCCTTGTCCCCCGTCTCAAGACCTGTCATCCTCGACAGGGTGTCAGCTTTTGTCATCAATTTACCAGGCTTATGAATAAGATCGAAATTATACTCCGCTAATTCCAGTACCCAGCGCACTTGTCATCGGTTGAGCTTCTGGGGCTTCTTGAAGTACTGGAGGTTTGCGTGATCCGTAAAAATTTCGATCTGTTCCTCCGCACCTATTAAATACTGTCACCAGTCGTCAAGTGAGTACATAATCGCCATGAGTTCTTTATCATAAATTTCGTAATTACGCTCAACCTCGTTGAGGGAATGTGAACGAAAAGCGATTGGATACCACCTATTGTCGACAAACTGTGATAAAACTGCGCCATTGGCGTAATCAGATGAATCAGCCTCGACTCGGAATTGTCCCTGGTTACGAGGAATCAACAAAACAACCTCCTCACAAATACAGCGTTTCAGCTCCTCAAACACATCTTCTTGTACTTTCTCCCACTTCCAAGTTCCATTCCCAGTGAGCTGTGTCAGCGGCTTTGCGATAAGACTAAATCCACGAATAAAGCACCTGAAGAAGTTGCAAAATCCTAAGAATTGCTGAACGTCGCGCTTCTTTTGTGGAGTAGTCCATTCTCTAACGGCTTGTACTTTCTTGGGATCCATGCGAATAGTTCCGTTACCAATGATGATACCGAGGTAGTCAATAACCGGTTTTTCGAAAGAGCATTTTTTGGGTTTAAGAAACAATTTGTGCTCCCGTAGAATATCGAGTACTTGCTTTACAATTCGTCGATGCTCTTCTATACCGTTGGTAAAAATCAGTATGTCATCCATGTAAACGATAACATGACCTCTATTGACAAGGTCTCGCAAGATGTGGTTCATAAAACCTTGGAATGTCGCAGGAGAGTTAGTGAGTCCGAAGAACATAACAGTTGGTTCAAATAACCCCTGGTTAGTTCGAAAGGCCGCTTTCCATTCGTCACCTTCCTTTATGCGGATGTTGTTAAATCCCCATCTGATATCCATCTTCGTGAAGATTTTAGTGCCTTTTAAACGATTGATTAGTTCCTGAATGAGAGGAAGTGGGTACCGGTTTTTAACCGTCATCTCATTCAGTTTGCGATAATCTTGTACCGGTCGTAAGGTGCCATCTTTCTTTTTGACAAAGAAGAAAGGGGATGCCATCTGCGAAGTAGAAGGTCGGATTCGTCCAGTTCTAAGGTTCTCTTCAAGAAACTTATTGAGCGCCTCTTGTTCCTTTGGGTTTAGTGGATATACTTTACAATCTAAAGGTTTGGAACCTGGCGTTAGATCGATAGCGTGGTCCCAAGGGCGTCATTGTGGCAACTGGTCGAATTCCTTCTGACTGAAGACATCTGGATACTCTTCGACATAGGGTTTGGAAGTGTCGAACTCTTCGACTGTTTCTTTCTTGGCTTGTTCCTCCGTCCACTTCCATGACTGTACCTGCTCATGAACGTATCTATCCCAGTCGAACAAGAAAAGCTTTTCGCCTTCCTGCAATACTGCTCTAGAATGAGTATCCTCTGGTGTCCAAAAATGTGGATTGTAACCGCATCTTGTTGGACACCTGTCGAAAGTCAGTTCAGACGTTTTCCAATCAATACTCGGGTTGTGGTGTCGCAGCCAGTCTAGTCCTAGAAAGATATTATTCTTTCTAGGCTTACCACTCCGAACTGTACGATTTCTGAATGATCACCGATAGTCATCCGGATCTCGACGTATCTGTCTATTGATCCGGAGTCGTTGAGTGTACCGTCGGCATTGTAAACAGGTGTTTTGATTGGTAAATCTTTCGTGATGAGGTTATGCCATTTGACGAACTCTGAGTCAATGCAGGAACCAGTAGCTCCACTGTCGAGGAGTCCTTCTGTGACGATTTGTCGAGCATCCTCCAGTGTCTCGAGTATTGCTGGGAGTTTCAGACTTTTGCCGCGTGTCCCGCGAACATAACTCCTTTTGTTCTTGAGACTCCGGATGGCGGTGACTGCCATTTTCCAGTTCCGTTTTCGTATGTCCATGACGGTTTCTTCCGAGGCTTCTTTCTCCCGGGAAAAGGGCATCCAAGTTCATAATAATCCTACTGCTCTTGGGATCTGGTCTTCTCTAACTCTCTGAGTTAGCCATTCAGCAGTGTCGGGTTCGTACCGTATAGGTTTTTCGGATTTTTCGGTTTTGTGTATGAAGGTGGACGCGTTTTTCTGTTTAGTACCTGTACTGATTACATAATCAACGCCATTATCAACAAATTCCGAAATGTCCGTGTGTGAAGGCTCCTGCAGACCTATATCTACTGCGGAGCCTTTGGAAAACCCAAATCATTAATGAAGTCTGTACGTTCCTGCTCACTCATGTTTAGCATAATACCTTGGACTACCGCCTTTCTCTTGTGCGGGCAGTTCCTGCTCATGTGGCCTGGTTCGCCACAATTAAAGCACAGCCGCTTCTCCCTTGCCTGGTCGATGTCCATCGGCCTGCCCGTTCCTCCGAACGTGGTGCCGGTAGCATCTCTTCTCGGTGCCACAGAATACTCTGCCTTCGGAGCTGCTTTCGGCTCCTGCCGGTTCTGCTGAGTGGACGACTGTCCACGACTCTGTCCCTGTGGGTTAGTGTTCCACCACCCCGCATACCCGTATCCTCTCTTCTGTTCGGCCCATTGCCGCCTTACGTTATCAGCCCCTGTGACTACCTTCTTCAACTCCTTGTAGTCTTCAAAGGGCTCCGTCCGTCCCTTAATGATGTCGTATAGGAGTGTGTGATCAACCGCTCTCTCCGCTAGGGTAAGGACGTGCGACTCGTCCTTCTTGTATCCGGCATCCTTCAGTAACAATTCAAATTCTTTGAAAAAGTCACCAGCCGAAGACTTCCCCTGTCGGATATAAGTTAGTTTGTCACGGGCCTCCTTCTCCTTCGCGACATTCGTGAACTCCCTGTCCATGTCGTCAATGAGCTGCTTCCCTGTAATATCCCATGTCCCTCTGTCGATATCGAAGTGGTCATCAGAGTAGACCTGGGCCCATTCGTCGGCCTTTCCTCTGACCAGGAAGGACATAATGATGGTGGTGACACGATGGGAGTTGTCGACCTGTTTCGTTTCCGTTAATTCAGAAACGTAAGCCATCATTTGTCGTCGCCATGGTCGGTAGGTGGCAGGATCGCCATCGTAGTTCCCTGGTGTATTGACAAACACCCGGCGTGGACTAGAAGTAATGGTAGCGACTTCTGCTGGGTCGGGCGCATGTATCGACCGATCAGTCATGTTGATTTATAGGAAGGAGGATAAGCGTGTTTGGTAAAAATGAAAATGTTTAACGTATCGAGAAAACTAGTTTCCAACGGTATGTTGAATCCTAGGCAAGTTTGTAAAAGTTTGTTGTGATGGGTGGTGTGTGGTAGGAGCTCTATTCTTCTGTCAGCGACTCGCTAGCTCTCACAAGAGACAACCAGGCGTCACACAATAGACGATGAGCAAGAGGGCGAAAAAGCAAAAAGCGGATGGATAAGACAACTGTCATGAATCGATCTTTTTTCATTATTCTTTTCTTTTATTATTCTTTTCCTTTTCTTTTATTTACTTATCTAATCACCAAAGCGCTTACACTAGCGCTTATTATATTTTCATTATTATTTAGGTTACACGCGTCAACCTTATTGTTCTCGCGTTGTCGTTTCACTTAGGCGCGACTCTCTCGTGCCTGTCAGTTCATTGACAGGACGACGTCATTATTGTTCCGCCTCCATGCTTCTTTTTATATTGCCTTATTGTTTACTCACCGAATACCTACAGCTTTACTTATGGATACGAGCGACTCTTATTGTAGATCCTCACGGTTACGGTGCGAGACGTCTCTCACGGTTTCATATCCCATTTTGTATATAAGACTAGATATTTGGTAGTTATATTCCTTAGCTCTATTCTCGTCTATTCTCCTCGGTAGCTAGACTTGTAGTTGGGTTGTTTTATCCATCCGCTTTTTGCTTTTTCATCCTCTTGCTCATCGTCTATCGTGTGACGCCTGGTTGTCTCTTGTGAGAGCTAGCGAGTCGCTGACAGAAGAATAGAGCTTCTACCACACACCACCCGTCACAACAAACTTTTACAAACTTGCCTAGGATTCAACACACCCGTTGGAAACTAGTTTTCTCGATACGTTACATATTTTCATTCTTACCAAACACGCTCATCCCCTCCCTTCCTATAAACCAACATGACTGATCGGTCGATACATGCGCCCGACCCAGCGGAAGTCGCTGCTGTCACTTCTAGTCTACGCCGGGTGTTTGTCAATACACCAGGAAACTACGATGGCGACCCCGCCACCTACCGGCCATGGCGACGACGAATGATGGCTTATGTCTCCGAGCTAACAGAGACAAAGCAGGTCGACAACTCCCACCGAGTCACGACCATCATCATGTCCTTCCTGGTCGGAGGAAAAGCCGATGAATGGGCTCAGGTCTACTCGGATGACCATTTCGATATCGACAGAGGGACATGGGACATTACGGGGAAGCAGCTCATTGACGACATGGACAGGGAGTTCACGAACGTCGCGAAGGAGAAGGAAGCCCGCGACAAACTAACTTATATCCGACAGGGGAAGTCTTCGGCCGGCGACTTTTTCAAAGAATTTGAATTGTTGCTGAAGGATGCCGGATACAAGAAGGACGAGTCGCACGTCCTTACCCTAGCGGAGAGGGCGGTCGATCACACCCTTCTCTACGACATCATCAAAGGACGAACGGAGCCCTTTGAAGACTACAAGGAATTGAAGAAGGTAGTCACAGGGGCTGACAATGTAAGGCGGCAGTGGGCCGAACAGAAGAGAGGTTACGGGTATGCGGGGTGGTGGAACGCTAACCCACAGGGACAGAGTCGTGGACAGTCGTCCACTCAGCAGAACCGACAGGAGCCGAAAGTAGCTCCGAAGGCAGAATATTCGGCGGCACCGAGAAGAGATGCTACCGGCACCACGTTCGGAGGAACGGGCAGGCCGATGGACATCGACCAAGCGAGAGAGAAGCGTCTATGCTTCAACTGTGGCGAGCCAGGCCACATGAGCAGGAACTGCCCGCACAAGAGAAAGGCGGTAGTCAGAAGTATTATGTTGAATATGAGTGAGCAGGAACGTACGGACTTTATTAACGATTTGGTTTTCCAAAGGCTCCGCAGTAGATATAGGTCTGCAGGAGCCTTCGCACACGGACATTTCGGAGTTTGTTGATAATGGCGTTGACTATGTAATCAGTACAGGTACTAAACAGAAAAAACGCCTCCACCTTCATCCACAAAACCGAAAAAACCGAAAAACCTATACGGTACGAACCCGACACTGCTGAATGGCTAACTCAGAGAGTTAGAGAAGACCAGATCCCGAGAGCAGTAGGATTGTTACGAACTTGGATGCCCTTTTCACGGGAAAAAGAAGCCTCTGAAGAAACCGTCATGGACATACGAAAACGGAACTGGAAAACGGCAGTCACCGCCATCCGGAGTCTCAAAAACAAAAGGAGTTATGTTCGTGGGACACGCGGCAAAAGTCTGAGACTTCCAGCAATACTCGAAACACTGGAAGATGCTCGACAAATCGTCACAGAAGGACTCCTCGACAGTGGAGCTACTGGTTCCTGTATCGACTCAGAATTCGTCAAACGGCACAACCTTGTTACGGAAGACTTACCGATCAAAACCCCTGTCTACAATGCAGACGGTACACTCAATGATTCCGGATCAATAGACAAGTATGTCGAGATTCGGATGACCATCGGTGATCATTCAGAGATCGTCCAATTCGGAGTAGTAAGTCTAGGAAAGAATAATATCTTTCTAGGACTAGACTGGCTACGACACCACAACCCGAGTATCGACTGGAATACATCTGAACTAACCTTTGACAGGTGTCCAACAAGATGCGGTTACAACCCACACTTTTGGACACCAGAGGATACCCATTCTAGAGCGGCATTACAGGAAGGCGAACAGCTTTTCCTGTTTGACTGGGACAGGTATGTTCATGAGCAGGTACAGTCGAGGAAGTGGACGGAAAAACAAGCCAGAGAGGAAACAGCTCAAGAGTTCGACACTTCCAAGCCCTACATCGGAAAGTACCCCGATGTTTTCAGCCAGAAGGAATTCGACCAACTGCCACAACGACGTCCTTGGGACCACGCTATCGACCTAACGCCAGGTTCTAAACCTTTAGATTGCAAGGTGTACCCATTAAACCCAAAGGAACAAGAGGCGCTCGACAAGTTTCTTGAAGAAAACCTTCGAACTGGACGAATCCGACCTTCGACTTCGCAGATGGCGTCTCCCTTCTTCTTCGTTAAAAAGAAAGACGGCACCTTACGACCAGTACAAGATTATCGAAAACTGAACGAGATGACGGTTAAAAACCGGTATCCACTTCCTCTCATTCAGGAACTAATCGATCGTTTAAAAGGTGCTAAGATCTTCACGAAGATGGATATTAGATGGGGGTTCAACAACATCCGAATAAAGGAAGGTGACGAATGGAAAGCGGCCTTTCGAACTAACCAGGGGTTATTCGAACCGACCGTCATGTTTTTTGGACTCACTAACTCTCCTGCGACATTCCAAGGTTTCATGAACCACATCCTGCGAGACCTCATCAATAAAGGTCATGTTATCGTTTACATGGACAACATACTGATTTTTACCGACGATATAATAGAACATCGACAAATCGTAGAACAAGTGCTCGACATTCTACGGGAACACAAGTTGTTCCTTAAACCCGAAAAGTGTTCTTTCGAAAAACCGGTTATCGACTACCTCGGTATTATCATTGGTAACGGAACTATTCGCATGGATCCCAAGAAAGTTCAATCCGTTCGAGAATGGATTACTCCACGAAAGAAGCGCGACGTCCAGCAGTTTCTAGGATTCTGCAACTTCTTCCGGCGATTCATTCGTGGGTTCAGCCTGGTAGCAAAGCCACTAACACAGCTCACGGGGAATGGAACTTGGAAGTGGGAGAAAGGTCAAGAGGAGGCGTTCGAGGAACTGAAACGCCGTATTTGTGAGGAAGTCGTTTTGTTGATTCCTCGTAACCACGGGAAATTCAGGGTGGAAGCTGACTCGTCCGATTATGCTAATGGCGCCGTTTTGTCCCAGTTCATTGATGGTAGATGGTATCCCATTGCCTTTCGTTCTCGTTCCCTCAATGAGGTTGAGCGTAATTACGAGATTTACGACAAAGAACTTATGGCAATCATGGACTCCCTCGACGACTGGAGGCAATACTTACTAGGTGCGGAGGAACAGATTGAAATTTATACGGATCACGCAAACCTCCAGTACTTCAAGAAGCCGCAGAAACTCAACCGACGACAAGCGCGCTGGGTACTGGAATTAGCGGAGTATAATTTCGATCTCGTTCACAAACCTGGTAAATCGATGACGAAAGCTGATGCCCTGTCGAGGATGACAGGTCTTGAGACGGGGGACAAGGACAACGAGAACATCGTTCTCCTGAAACCGGAACTTTTTATTCAAGCTCTTGACCTATCGGCTCCTGAAGATCTCCTGTTATCAGAGATCCGAAAGAGTAGAAACCAAGTAGACCGAACTGTACAGGAGGCCCTCGCTGCGAAAAATCCAGAGTGGACTGAGACCGACAAAGTCATTACCTGGAAAGGGCGTGTTTATGTACCGAAAAACCGCCTACTCCGGTCCAAAATAATCACTCAGTACCACGATACACCGCTAGCGGGACATCCAGGACAGTACAAAACCACGGAGTTGATTACTCGGGACTACTGGTGGCCAGGGGTGACACGAGATGCAGGAAAATATGTCGAAGGTTGTGAGAAATGCCAGGCGACAAAGTCACGTCGTACCAAACCAGTAGGACAACTTCACCCACATGCAGTACCAACTGAACCGTGGCAAATAATCGGCACTGATATGATAGGGGAATTACCGGAATCGGGAGGATATAACGCCATATTGGTGTTTATCGATCATTTTTCCAAAAGATTGCGACTTGTTCCGTCCCACACTACAGTCACGTCAGAGGGAATGGCAAAAATCTATCGGGATCGTATTTTTTCTATCCACGGCATTCCACGAAAAATAATACATGATCGAGGACCGCAATATCATTCTCGTTTCATGAAGGAACTCTACCGTCTTTTAGGAATAGAAGCAAACTACACCACTGCGTATCACCCACAGACCAACGGCCAGACAGAACGAACAAATCAGGAGATAGAACATTATCTCCGTTTGTTCATTAGTTATCATCAAAATGACTGGCATGAGTGGTTACCGCTTGCAGAATTTGCCTATAACGATCGAGTACACTCTGCGACGAAGGTTTCCCCATTCTATGCTGACAACGGTAGACATCCCTATAAAGGCACGGCACCTCAAATGACTTCGGACAACCCCACAGCACAGGCGTTTGCAGATGGAATGAGGAAGGTTCGAGACGAAGTAGGAGCGGCCTTAGGAAAGGCCAACGAGGACATGAAGAAGTTTTATGACCGTAAGCGAAGAGTGGGAGTAGAGTACAAGCCAGGTGATAAGGTCTGGCTTGAGGGAACTAATTTATCGACAGACCAGCCGATGAAAAAGTTAGGAGATAAACGGTTTGGACCGTTTACAGTTCAGAAGAAGATAGGCGCTAGTTCCTATAAACTAGATATCCCCTCTACGTGGAAACGTATCCATAACGTTTTCAACGAAGTCCTTCTCACTCCCTATAGAGAACCGCAATTCCCCTCTCAACCACGAAACACTCGACCACCTCCTGTCGTCGTAGGAGAAGAAGAAGAATTCGAAGTCGAGGAGATTCTCGACTCACGAAAGGTAGGAAAAGGGATCAAGTACAAGGTCAGGTGGTGAGGTTACGGACCACATGAAGACACTTGGGAACCTCGGTCCAACATCACCCATTCCTCTGATTTGTTGAAGGAATTCCATGATAAAAATCCGACTAAACCCAAACCCGCCACCCTGAGTCGACTCGAAATCCCTATTTCCTTGTTCCCTACCGAGTTATTCCGCCCTATGCCTCCGCCAGATACCGAAAATACACCCTCACAATTACCCTCCGAAAATTTTGTTAGACGACAAGCGCTTCGTGGAACTCGCGCTCTAGGGAGGGGGTAATGTCATGAATCGATCTTTTTTCATTATTCTTTTCTTTTATTATTCTTTTCCTTTTCTTTTATTTACTTATCTAATCACCAAAGCGCTTGCACTAGCGCTTATTATATTTTCATTATTATTTAGGTTACACGCGTCAACCTTATTGTTCTCGCGTTGTCGTTTCACTTAGGCGCGACTCTCTCGTGCCTGTCAGTTCATTGACAGGACGACGTCATTATTGTTCCGCCTCCATGCTTCTTTTTATATTGCCTTATTGTTTACTCACCGAATACCTACAGCTTTACTTATGGATACGAGCGACTCTTATTGTAGATCCTCACGGTTACGGTGCGAGACGTCTCTCACGGTTTCATATCCCATTTTGTATATAAGACTAGATATTTGGTAGTTATATTCCTTAGCTCTATTCTCGTCTATTCTCCTCGGTAGCTAGACTTGTAGTTGGGTTGTTTTATCCATCCGCTTTTTGCTTTTTCATCCTCTTGCTCATCGTCTATCGTGTGACGCCTGGTTGTCTCTTGTGAGAGCTAGCGAGTCGCTGACAACAACCCAACTACAAGTCTAGCTACCGAGGAGAATAGACGAGAATAGAGCTAAGGAATATAACTACAAAATACTAAGTCTTATATACTATTGGGATATGAAGCTGTGAGAGATATCTCGCACCGTAACCGTGAGGATCTACAATAAGAGTTGCTCGTATCCATAAGTAAAGCTGTAGGTATTAGGTGAGTAAACAATAAGGCAATATAGAAAGAAGCATGGAAGCGGAATGATAATGACGCTGTCCTGTCAATGAACTGACAGGCACGAGAGAGTTGCGCCTAAGTGAAACGACAACGCTGAGAACAATAAGGTTGACGTGTGTAACCTAAATGATAATGAAAATATAATAAGCGCTAGTGTAAGCGCTTTGGTGATTAGGTAAGTAAATAAAAGAAAAGAATAATGGAAAAAGATCGTTTCTTGACACTTCTATCAGCTTCCTGCGCTGTCGCTTACTCATCCGAACCCTTGTATATATAGTACAGCAGTTGACACCTAGTTCCCCATCTTGACCTCTTGGTCTTTGGAACTAGGTTAGCACTTGTATCTTCATTTACACTCAAATATACTTACTTGGTCTTTGGAACTAGTTTTCCTTGTGCGACCCTGTGCTATCACTGCTGTCTTGATCACTATATCTTTCAGCCTTCATGTGTGGTGCTAGCTCCACCCCTCACTTTGGTTTGTGCTTTGCACCTGTGCTCTCTCCGTGCTTTCTCCCTTCATCACCACACTTCCAGTCATAAAACTTCTTCATATCCTCATTGGCCTTTCCTAAGGCTGCTCCTACCTCCTCTCGAACCTTCCTCATTCCATCCGCAAACACCTGTGCTGTGGGTTGTCCGAAGTCATTTGAGGTGCCATACCGTTATAGGGATGTCTACTGTTGTCAGCATAGAAGGGGGAGACCTTTGTCGCAGAATGTACTCAATCGTTATAGGTGAACTCTGCAAGTGGTAACCACTTGTGCCAGTCATTTTGATGATAACTAATGAGCAATCGGAGATAATGTTCTATCTCCTGGTTTGTTCGTTCCGTCTGGCCATTGGTCTGTGGATGATATGCTGTAGTGTAATTCGCTTCTATTCCCGATAGACGATAAAGTTCTTTCATAAATCGGGAATGGTATTGAGGTCCGCGATCATGTATGATCTTTCATGGAATGCCATGGATAGAGAAAATTCGATCGCAGTATATTTTTGCCATTCCTTCCAATGCGACTGTTGTGTGTGATGGAACCAGTCGCAGTCTTTTGGAAAAATGATCAATAAACACTGAAATAGCATTATACCCTCCTGATTCTGGTAATTCCCCTATCATATCAGTGCCGATTATCTGCCATGGTTCAGTTGGTACCCGCATGTGGATGAAGTTGTCCGACTGGTTTGGTGCGATGTGATTTTGTCACCTGGCATTTCTCGCAACCTTCGACGTACTTCCCTGCATCTCGTGTAACCCCTGGCCACCAGTAGTCCCAAGTGATCAACTCCGTGGTTTTATACTGTCCAGGATGTCCCGCTAGCAGCGTGTCATGGTACTGAGTGATTATTTTGGACTGGAGTAGGCGGTTTTTTGGTACATAAACACACCCTTTCCATGTAATAACTTTGTCGGTTTCAGTCCACTCTGGGTTTTTGGCAGCTAGGGCATCCTGTACAATTCAATCTACTTGGTTTCTACTCTTTCGGATCTCTGATAGCAGGAGATCTTTGGGAGCTGATAGGTTGAGAGCACGGATGAAAAGTTCCGGTTTCAGGAGAACGATGTTCTCCTTGTCCTTGTCCCCTGTCTCAAGACCTGTCATCCTCGACAGGGCATCAGCTTTTGTCATCGATTTACCAGGCTTGTGGACAAGATCAAAATTGTACTCCGCTAACTCCAATACCCAGCGCGCTTGTTGACAATTAAGTTTCTGTGGCTTCTTGAAGTACTGGAGGTTTGCGTGATCCGTAAAAATTTCGATCTGTTCCTCCGCGCCCAGCAAATACTGTCACCAGTCATCAAGTGAGTCCATAATTGCCATGAGTTCTTTGTTGTAAATCTCGTAGTTGTGCTCAACCTCATTGAGGGAATGGGAATGAAAAGCAATGGGATACCACCTGTTATCGACAAACTGGGACAAGACGGCACCATTAGCGTAATCGGATGAGTCAGCTTCCACTCGGAACTTCCCATGGGTTTGAGGAATGAGCAAAACTACTTCCTCACAGATTCGGTTTTTCAACTCTTCGAACACATCTTCCTGCACTTTCTCCCACTTCCAAGTTCCCTTGCCAGTAAGCTGTGTCAGTGGCTTCACTACAAGACTAAACCCACAAATAAAGCATCTGAAGAAGTTGCAAAACCCTAAGAATTGCTGAACATCACGCTTCTTGTGGGGAGTAATCCATTCCCATACTGCTTGGACTTTCTTTGGATCCATTCGTATAGTTCCATTTCCAATGATAATACTGAGGTAGTCAATTACTGGTTTTTCAAATGAGCATTTTTCAGGTTTCAAGAATAACTTGTGTTCCTGTAGAATGTCGAGTACTTGTTTAACGAGTTGTTGGTGTTCCTCGATGCTATCAGTAAATATCAGAATGTCATCCATGTAAACTATGACGTGACCCCCATTGATGAGGTCTCGCAGGATATGATTCATGAAACCTTAGAATGTCGCAGAAGAGTTAGTGAGTCTGAAGAACATGACAGTTGGTTCGAATAACTCCTGGTTAGTTCGAAAAGCTGCTTTCCACTCATCACCTTCTTTCATCCGGATGTTATTAAAGCCCCATCGGATGTCCATTTTTGTAAAGACCTTAGCACCCTTCAAATGATCAATTAGCTCCTGAATGAGAGGGAGTGGATACCGGTTTTTAACTGTCATCTCATTCAGTTTGCAATAATCTTGTACTGTTTGTAAGGTACCATCTTTCTTTTTGACGAAGAAGAAGGGCAATGCTATCTGCAATGTGGAGGGTCAAATTCGTCCAGTTCGAAGATTTTCTTCAAGAAACTTGTTGAGTGCTTCTTGTTCTTTTGGGTTCAGAGGGTATACCTTGCAGTCTAGAGGCTTGGAGCCTGGTGTCAGGTCAATAGCATGGTCCCATGGACGTCTCTGCGGTAACTGGTCAAACTCTTCCTGGCTAAAAACATCAGGATACTCCCTGACATAGAGTTCGGAATTGTCAAACTCCTTTACTGTCTCCTTCTTCACCTGTTCCTCTGTCCATTTCCTCGACTGTACTTGTTCATGGACATACCTATCCCAGTCAAACAAGAAGAGTTGTTCGCCTTCTTCTAATGCGGCTCTGGAGTGAGTATCTTCCGGTGTCCAGAAGTGTGGTTATAACCACATCAAGTTGGACACCTGTCGAAGGTTAGTTTGGACAATCTCCCAATCAATACTCGGGTTGTGGTGTTGTAGCCAGTCTAGTCCTAGAAAGATGTTATTCTTTCTTAGACTTACCACTCCGAATTGTATGATTTCTGAATGATTGCCGATAGTCATCTGGATCTCGACGTACTCATCTATTGAGCCGGAGTCATTGAGTGTGCCGTTGGCATTATAGACGGGTGTTTTGATTGGTAAGTCCTTCGTGACAAGATTGTGCCATTTGATGAATTCTGAGTTGATGCAGGAGCCTGTTGCTCCGCTGTCAAGAAGTCCTTGTGTAACAATTTGTCGACTATCCTCCAGTGTCTCAAGTATTGCCAGAAGCTTCAGGCTTTTGCCATGTGTCCCACAGATGTAACTTCTCTTGTTCTTGAGACTTCTGATGGCTGTGACTGCCGTTTTCCAATTCCGTTTTCATATGTCCATGATGGTTTCCTCCAAAGCTTCTTTTTCTCGGGAGGAGGGCATCCAGGTTTGCAACAATCCCACTGCTCTTGGGATTTGATCTTCTCTAACTCTCTGAGTTAGCCATTCAGCAGTGTCAGGTTCATACCATATAGGTTTTTCGGATTTTTCGGATTTGTGTGTGAAGGTGGTCGCATTTTTCTGTCTAGTACCTGTACTAATTATGTAATCAATGCCATTATCAACAAATTCCG
>JAOTPV010000242.1:0-29886 GCA_028011355.1 Lentinula aciculospora
GTCTCATCTGTATTTTCATCTGCAATAGCTCTATCTGTGCTATGGTAGGTGACAATATCACCTGGTAGTGTATTGAGGCATTGTTAAGTCTGTGTGAAGCTAAGTCCTTATGAAGCTTCACGATCTTTTCCACAATTTAGATATATCACTTACATCCCTTTACCACTACATATTTCCTTCACAAAGGATTTCCGATGTGAAGGATCCCTTTGTTATCTTTCCATCTTTATTGGACATGTACTATCCATTTTTTATCCTTTCCTTTGTTCTTCACTATGAGCTAACCCATTCATGCATGGCATGCTTCGCGATCCTGACTTACCTATAGTATAAAGCTATGGTATTGAATAGGTAGTTCCTTAGTTTAAATATCAACCTTGATAGCACTTCAATAGTGGTACTGTGGTGATGAAGGGAGAAAGCACAGAGGAGGCACAGGCTCAAAGCACAAACTGAGGTGAGGGGTGGGGTTAGCACTGTCGAGAATATGCGGGTGAGGGGAGAAGTCCCGACGGATGCTAAGGGCAGTGCTCTCTCGTACACCGGAACGAAAAAAAACCCTCATCATCGTACTTGTGTTTAACAATTTTATTCATTCCGATACACGTTTCAATATTTCTTCCATCCAATAGCTAGCCGTACGGACTCGTTTCGAGGTAGATACAGATACATATTAAATAGCCATACATACATACATTGCCCTCAGTCGTTCACACCAGTTAGTGTGCACCTGAGGGTAAGTGGTCTTTATTCTGGCCTGTAGACTATTACTTACGATTACTTAGATTGAGCGCTCACGATAGTCTTACAGGTTATGGGCCCCGCCTGCTGTTAAACTATCCACGAACATTTATCCTGAATAACGACTGAGCGAATACAGACAAGTATGACTAGCAACGGCGGAATCCCTGCTCCTGTTCCTGACGTCCCTGAAGACCAGAAGTTCGACAGTGGGATACGTGTAGCCTGGAAGCCAATCGATCGGAAAATAAAAGTATCCCTCCGAAACCAGGGACTTGACGGCTATATTGATGGATCAGTGAAGAAACCATTCTCAGACACCTCTTCGGAGTCAACATCAGTTAAAGAATCTACCCTTGTATTCTCAGACAAACCTTCGAAGCCGGAGTGGACCTTTCGCAATAATCGGGCAAAGGGTGTAATCGAGTCCTTCGTTGTCAACTTACCATCCCTGGTCCCCGAGGTCGACACATTGGATGCAAAGGACCTCTTCGACGCGCTGGTCAAAGAGTTTGGCCAGAAGGATGATATGAGGAAGGTGATCTCTATGAGAAAACTGTGCAGTTATATTTTCCGCGACAATGAAACTATAGATGTGTTCTTCCGCTCAATGAGAGAGTTGCGGAAGGAAGCAGTCGATATGGGAAATGATATCCCGGACAGTGTCTTTCGAGAGATCATCTTGGCGGCATTCCCGACTGCCTCATTCGACACCATAATGCAGAACATTAATGCAAATCCTATGACTTTCCCCTCATCGTCCTCCATTATACAGCATATCTCCTTCCAATACTCCAGATCTGAGAATCAGCCGGACGCTATTGTACCTGGGGATCGCCTCCCTCAGGCTAACTCCGTGGCATACCTGACCTCTCGTATTGAAACCTTGGAGAAACAACTTGTGACGTCGGCTAATGCGGTGAGGTTCCCTGACAAGAAGTGTCAAAATTGCCAGCGATCCGGTCACTTGGCAGAAGAATGCTTTAGGAAGGGAGGAGGGAAGGAAGGTCAATACCCCTCCTGGTGGAAGGGGAAGAGAGAAGTATCCGCAGAATCGTCAATCGTGAATGTGGCAATGATACCGGGGACCCCTATACCCGAGGTCAGGGAGCTAACTCAATATTACGGTTTGGTTGCTAAGTCAAACCTGGGAGACGGGAACGAAATCTATGCGGATACGGGAGTGTCAGACCATTTCTTCAGAAACAGAGATGACTTCATCACCTACACACCATGCGTTCGGATGGCACGATCATCTGAAGCCTCTACCTCTTTGAAAATCCTGGGCTATGGCCAAGTCAGAAAGACATTTACGAATGAGAAAGGCGATGTTGTCCTTACCTTCGAAGATGCTCTCCATGTCCCTGAGGTTTCCTACAATCTGGTTTCAATCTCCCGAATGGACAGGCACGGATATCATATACTCTTTGGAAAGGGCATGGCGAAGTTTTACAGCCCTTCTGGTGTCCATTTCCTGACTGGGTATGGGTCAGGGGGATTGTACCGTCTAAACGAGAAGGGTAGCCAGTCAAAGAGCCTGGTAGCGAAAGGGAGGTCCCTAGTGAAGCCTGTTGACCTCAGGACGTGGCACCGTTGACTTGGTCATGCAGGATTGACCAGGATACGGATGATGATTGAGAAAGGCCTCGTGGATGGCATGGATGTTGTAGGACCGGTGGATGAAAAACTTGGGAAATGTGATAGTTGTCAGCTAGGTCAGGCGAAAAGACGTCCCTTCGATGCAGTAACGTCTCGCGAGACAAGAAGGTTGGAGCGGGTCCATGTTGATCTGACTGGACCCATGCATGTTCGTGCGATCGGAGGGTATTATTACTCAATGCCTATCATTGATGGTCATTCGGCAATGGGCAGAGATTTCTACTTGGCCAATAAGGAATCGACCACCACACTGGCGGCGATGAAATTGTATAAAGCGAGGGCTGAAAACGAGACTGGGGAGCAACTTCTCTACATCAGGATCGACGGCGGGAAGGAGTTCAATAGCGTACTGTGGCAGACTTGGGCTGACAAGAATGGGATCAAACTTGAGGTCATTCCACCCTATTCATCAGCTGCAAATGGTGTTGCTGAACGTAAGCATGGTATCACCTTTGATCATGTCCGGACCATCCTTCAGGACTCAGGCCTCCCGTCCTTCTTGTGGGCATATGCTTGCACATACATCATCTACACTGACAATCTCCTGCCGGCCGCACGCACTGGGTTTCAGATCCCAGCTGAGATATGGTATTGTAGAAGGATGGCTGTGGCTCACCTTCACCCGTTTGGAGCCATGGCATGGGGTACGATTGTCAACGGAACTCCGGGGAAACTCGACTTGCGAGGCTTCAGAGGCAGGATGGTGGGGTACCTAGAGAGAGGCATCTATCTCCTGTACACCTCGTCGGGCTGTATCATACCAAGTTGGGATGCAGATTTTGATGAGTGTATACCTAACCTGATACCTTTGGTTGGAGAGGAGGGGAGAGAAAGTCAGGATGATATTTTCCTACCAACCGAATCTACCGAGGGACCTACAATCACAGAACCTGATGCCGACAACTCAACAACAATCCAATACCCTGAGGCAACCAATACTGAAAATCAGACAGCGGTAAATCAACCTACCACGCGAAGATCAAATCGTGTCCGAATCCCATCAAATAAAGTGGCAAACACTCACGAATTCCTCGAACGAGAAAGGATAGCAAAAGGGAGTGGAGAGGAATGGGCAAACAAAACATCAAAACCACGAGGGAACTTGACCGTGTCATTTGCCCTACTCACAGAGGTCCTTCCTGACGAGGTAGGGGCTAAATTCAATGCAGCTCTGACTGCGATTGGTCTACCACCCGTACCTAAATCATACTTGTCAGCAATGGGGGAACCGACACGATGGAGCCCAGCCATAGAAAAGGAAAAGAAGAGAATGGCGGAGTTTGAAGTTTTTGGTCCTCTCCAAGAAGCTCCGGCAGGTGCCACGATCCTCAACCCATTATGGGTTTTTGCTCACAAACTCGACGGAAAAGGAAATATTGTCGACGAGAAGGCAAGGCTGGTCGTAAATGGTGGGAAACAAACAGAAGGCATAGACTACTTCGAAACATTTGCCGCAGTACTTAGGTTGGAGTCCCTCCAAATCCTCATCGCTGTCTGGGTCACCTTAGGCTATAACATCTGGCAAATCGACTTCTCCTCTGCATATTTTAATGCAAAATTAGATGAGGAGATATATGTTAGGCCTCCCGAGGGATTCGAAGGACGAGGTGCTGGAAAAGTCATGCGCCTGAAGAAGTCCCTATACGGGACTATGCAAGCTGGGAGAAACTGGTGGAAGACGTTGGATAAGGCATATAAAGACTTGGGGTACACTAGATCTCGTGCAGACCAATGTGTGAGATGAAGGGAATCAGAGTCAGGGGAGACGATGACAGGTACATATACAGATGATACATTAGGAGGTTCGTCTTCGAAGGAAGAGATGGTGAGGGCCAAGAAAGAGCTGGGCGATAGGTTCAGGATGCATGAGACGGACAGCATCCAGTTCGCTTTGGGGATGCGGCTCATTCACAACAAGGAAGATCATTCGGCAACTCTATCCATGCCGGCTTATTGGGACCAGGTGTTCGCCAAACACGGCCTTCAAGATCTGAAACCAAAGGCAACTCCTCTGGCACCAGGGATTACCCTATCTGCGGACCAATCGCCAAAGACTGATGAAGACTGCGAGTTCATGCAGGACAAACCCTATGCTGAGCTCCTGGGAGCCCTTCAATTTGGGCAGGGTGCATGTCGTCCCGATATAGCCTATGCAACGAACCTTCTGTCGCGATTTCTTCAGAACCCTGGTAGAGCTCACTGGAGCGCACTCATCCTACTCTGTTGATATATCATTGGAACGAAGGGCCATGGGATAACCTATCACCGACATAAAGAGGGACTTAAACCCAAGACCTACTGTGATGCGAACTATGCTGCATGTGTTGACACTCGTCGATCTACGACAGGGGTTGTGACGATTATTGCGGGAGGTCCGGTCTTCTGGATGGCAAAGCGTCAGGATGTGGTCGCCTTGTCTACTACAGAGGCAGAGTACATTGCTTACGGTAAAGGAGCCCAACAGGCAAAATGGGTACATAACTTCCTCACGGAACTCGGTCATCCTTCTCCTCTCCCATTTGAGTTATACGCAGACAACAAAGGAGCTATTGCACTCTCCGAGGACCCGAAATTCCACCAGCACGTCAAGCACATCAATATACGATACCACTATCTCCGTGACCTGGTTGAGAAAGGTGAAATCAAGATTCTGTCATGAAACGATCTTTTTCCATTATTCTTTTCCTTTTCTTTTATTTACTTACCTAATCACCAAAGCGCTTACACTAGCGCTTATTATATTTTCATTATTATTTAGGTTACACGTGTCAACCTTATTGTTCTCACGTTGTCGTTTCACTTAGGCGCGACTCTCTCGTGCCTGTCAGTTCATTGACAGGACGACGTCATTATTGTTCCGCTTCCATGCTTCTTTTTATATTGCCTTATTGTTTACTCACCTAATACATACAGCTTTACTTATGGATACGAGCGACTCTTATTGTAGGTCCTCACGGTTACGGCGCGAGACGTCTCTCACGGCTTCATATCCCAATAGTATATAAGACTTAGTATTTTGTAGTTATATTCCTTAGCTCTATTCTCGTCTATTCTCCTCGGTAGCTAGACTTGTATTTGGGTTGTTTTATCCATCCTCTTTTGCTTTTTCGTCCTCTTGCTCATCGTCTATCGTGTGACACCTGGTTGTCTCTTGTGAGAGCTAGCGAGTCGCTGACAGAAGAATAGAGCTTCTACCACATACCACCCGTCACAACAAAAACTTTTACAAACTTGCCTAGGATTCAACACACCGTTGGAAACTAGTTTTCTCGATACGTTACACATTTTCATTTTTACCAAACACGCTCATCTTCTCCCCTACTATAACTCAACATGACTGACCGGTCGATACATGCGCCCGACCCAGCAGAAGTCGCTGCTGTCACTTCTAGTCCACGCCGGGTGTTTGTCAATACACCAGGAAACTACGATGGCGACCCCGCCACCTACCGGCCATGGCGACGACGAATGATGGCTTATGTCTCCGAGCTAACAGAGACAAAGCAGGTCGACAACTCCCACCGAGTCACGACCATCATCATGTCCTTCCTGGTCGGAGGAAAAGCCGATGAATGGGCTCAGGTCTACTCGGATGACCATTTCGATATCGACAGAGGGACGTGGGATATTACGGGGAAGCAGTTAATTGACGACATGGACAGGGAGTTCACGAATGTCGCAAAGGAGAAAGAGGCCCGTGATAAACTAACCTATATCCGACAGGGGAAGTCCTCGGCCAGCGACTTTTTCAAAGAGTTTGAATTGTTGTTGAAGGATGCCGGGTACAAGGAGGACGAGTCGCACGTCCTTACCCTAGCGGAGAGGGCGGTCGATCACACCCTTCTCTACGACATCATCAAAGGACGAACGGAGCCCTTTGAAGACTACAAGGAGTTGAAGAAGGTAGTCACAGGGGCTGACAACGTAAGGCGGCAGTGGGCCGAACAGAAGAGAGGTTACGGGTATGCGGGGTGGTGGAACGCTAACCCACAGGGACAGAGTCGTGGACAGTCGTCCACTCAACAGAACCGACAGGAGCCGAAAGTAGCTCCGAAGGCAGAATATTCGGCAGCACCGAGAAGAGATGCTACCGGCACCATGTTCGGAGGAACGGGCAGGCCGATGGACATTGACCAAGCTAGAGAGAAGCGTTTGTGCTTCAACTGTGGCGAGCCAGGCCACATGAGCAGGAACTGCCCGCACAAGAGAAAGGCGGTAGTCAGAGGTATTATGTTGAACATGAGTGAGCAGGAACGTACGGACTTTATTAACGATTTGGGTTTTCCAAAGGCTCCGCAGTAGATATAGGTCTGCAGGAGCCTTCGCACACGGACATTTCGGAGTTTGTTGATAATGGCATTGACTATGTAATCAGTACAGGTACTAAACAGAAAAACGCGTCCACCTTTATCCACAAAACCGAAAAAACCGAAAAACCTATACGGTACGAACCCGACACTGCTGAATGGCTAACTCAGAGAGTTAGAGAAGACCAGATCCCGAGAGCAGTGGGATTGTTACGAACTTGGATGCCCTTTTCACGGGAAAAAGAAGCCTCTGAAGAAACCGTCATGGACATACGAAAACGGAACTGGAAAACGGCAGTCACCGCCATCCGGAGTCTCAAAAACAAAAGGAGTTATGTTCGCGGGACACGCGGCAAAAGTCTGAAACTCCCAGCAATACTCGAGACACTGGAGGATGCTCGACAAATCGTCACAGAAGGACTCCTCGACAGTGGAGCTACTGGTTCCTGCATCGACTCAGAATTCGTCAAACGGCATAATCTTATCACGGAAAACTTACCGATCAAAACACCTGTCTACAATGCCGACGGTACACTCAACGACTCCGGATCAATAGACAAGTACGTCGAGATCCGGATGACCATCGGTGATCATTCAGAGATCGTCCAATTCGGAGTAGTAAGTCTAGGAAAGAATAATATCTCTCTAGGACTAGACTGGCTACGACACCACAACCCAAGTATCGACTGGAATACGTCTGAACTAACCTTTGACAGGTGTCCAACAAGATGCGGTTACAACCCACACTTTTGGACACCAGAGGATACCCATTCTAGAGCGGCATTACAGGAAGGCGAACAGCTTTTCCTGTTTGACTGGGACAGGTATGTTCACGAGCAGGTACAGTCGAGGAAGTGGACGGAAAAACAAGCCAGAGAGGAAACAGCCCAAGAGTTCGACACTTCCAAGCCCTACATCGAAAAGTACCCCGATGTTTTCAGCCAGAAGGAATTCGACCAACTGCCACAACGACGTCCTTGGGACCACGCTATCGACCTAACGCCAGGTTCTAAACCTTTAGATTGCAAGGTGTACCCATTAAACCCAAAGGAACAAGAGGCGCTCGACAAGTTTCTTGAAGAAAACCTTCGAACTGGACGAATCCGACCTTCGACTTCGCAGATGGCGTCTCCCTTCTTCTTCGTTAAAAAGAAAGATGGCACCTTACGACCAGTACAAGATTATCGTAAACTGAACGAGATGACGGTTAAAAACCGGTATCCACTTCCTCTCATTCAGGAGCTAATCGATCGTTTAAAAGGCGCTAAAATCTTCACGAAGATGGATATCAGATGGGGATTCAACAACATCCGCATAAAGGAAGGTGACGAATGGAAAGCGGCTTTTCGAACTAACCAGGGGTTATTCGAACCGACCGTCATGTTCTTCGGACTCACCAACTCTCCTGCGACGTTCCAAGGTTTCATGAACCACATCCTGCGAGACCTCATCAATAAAGGTCATGTTATTGTTTACATGGACAACATACTGATTTTTACCGACGGTATAGAAGAACATCGACAAATCGTAGAACAAGTACTCGACATTCTAAGGGAACATAAGTTGTTCCTTAAACCCGAAAAGTGTTCTTTCGAAAAACCGGTTATCGACTACCTCGGTATTATCATCGGTAACGGAACTATTCGCATGGATCCCAAGAAAGTACAAGCCATTCAAGAATGGATTACTCCACGAAAGAAGCGCGATGTCCAACAGTTTCTAGGATTTTGCAACTTCTTCCGGCGATTCATTCGTGGTTTCAGTCTGGTAGCAAAGCCATTAACACAGCTCACGGGAAATGGGACTTGGAAGTGGGAAAAAGGTCAGGAAGAGGCGTTCGAGGAGTTGAAACGTCGAATCTGTGAAGAAGTAGTTTTACTCATTCCTCGAAACCACGGAAAATTCAGGGTAGAAGCTGACTCGTCCGATTATGCTAATGGCGCCGTTTTATCCCAGTTTGTCGAAAGCAAGTGGTATCCTATTGCCTTTCGTTCTCGTTCCCTCAATGAGGTTGAGCGTAATTACGAGATTTACGACAAAGAACTTATGGCAATTATGGACTCCCTCGACGACTGGAGGCAATATTTACTAGGTGCGGAGGAACAGATTGAGATTTATACGGATCACGCAAACCTCCAGTACTTCAAGAAGCCGCAGAAACTCAACCGACGACAAGCGCGCTGGGTACTGGAATTAGCGGAGTATAATTTCGATCTCGTTCACAAACCTGGTAAATCGATGACGAAAGCTGACGCCCTGTCGAGGATGACAGGTCTTGAGACGGGGGACAAGGACAACGAGAACATCGTTCTCCTGAAACCGGAACTTTTTATTCAAGCTCTCGACCTATCGGCTCCCGAAGATCTCCTGTTATCAGAGATCCGAAAGAGTAGAAACCAAGTAGACCGAACTGTACAGGAGGCCCTCGCTGCGAAAAATCCAGAGTGGACTGAGACCGACAAAGTCATTACCTGGAAAGGGTGTGTTTATGTACCGAAAAACCGCCTACTCCGGTCCAAAATAATCACTCAGTACCACGATACACCGCTAGCGGGACATCCAGGACAGTACAAAACCACGGAGTTGATTACTCGGGACTACTGGTGGCCAGGAGTGACACGAGATGCAGGGAAATACGTCGAAGGATGCGAGAAATGCCAGGCGACAAAGTCACATCGTACCAAACCAGTAGGACAACTTCACCCACATGCAGTACCAACTGAACCGTGGCAAATAATCGGCACTGATATGATAGGGGAACTACCGGAATCGGGAGGATATAATGCCATATCGGTGTTTATCGATCATTTTTCCAAAAGGTTGCGACTTGTTCCGTCTCACACTACAGTCACGTCAGAGGGAATGGCAAAAATCTATCGGGATCGTATTTTTTCTATCCACGGCATTCCACGAAAAATAATACATGATCGAGGACCGCAATATCATTCTCGTTTCATGAAGGAACTCTACCGTCTTTTAGGAATAGAAGCAAACTATACCACGGCGTATCATCCACAGACCAACGGCCAGACAGAACGAACAAATCAGGAGATAGAACATTATCTCCGTTTGTTCATTAGCTATCATCAAAATGACTGGCATGAGTGGTTACCGCTTGCAGAATTCGCCTATAATGATCGAGTACACTCTGCGACAAAAGTTTCCCCCTTCTATGCTGACAACGGTAGACATCCCTATAAAGGCATGGCACCTCAAATGACTTCGGACAACCCCACAGCACAGGCTTTTGCAGATGGAATGAGGAAGGTTCGAGACGAAGTAGGAGCGGCCTTAGGAAAGGCCAACGAGGACATGAAGAAGTTTTATGACCGAAAGCGAAGAGTTGGAGTAGAGTACAAGCCAGGCGATAAGGTCTGGCTTGAGGGAACTAACTTATCGACAGACCAGCCGATGAAAAAGTTAGGAGATAAACGGTTTGGACCATTTATAGTTCAGAAGAAGATAGGCGCTAGTTCCTATAAACTAGACATCCCCTCTACGTGGAAACGTATCCATAACGTTTTCAACGAAGTCCTTCTCACTCCCTATAGAGAACCGCAATTTCCCTCTCAACCACGAAACACTCGTCCACCTCCTGTCGTCATAGGAGAAGAAGAGGAATTCGAAGTCGAGGAGATTCTTGACTCACGAAAGGTAGGAAAAGGGATCAAGTACAAGGTCAGGTGGCGAGGTTACGGACCACATGAAGACACTTGGGAACCTCGGTCCAACATTACACATTCCTCCGATTTGTTGAAGGAATTCCATGATAAGAACCCGACCAAACCCAAACCCGCCACCCTGAGGCGACTTGAAATCCCTATTTCCTTATTCCCTACCGAATTATTCCGTCCTATGCCTCCGCCAGATACCGAAAACACGCCCTCACAATTACCCTCCGAAAATTTCGTTAGACGACAAGCGCTTCGTGGAACTCGCGCTCTAGGGAGGGGGTAATGTCATGAAACGATCTTTTTCCATTATTCTTTTCCTTTTCTTTTATTTACTTACCTAATCACCAAAGCGCTTACACTAGCGCTTATTATATTTTCATTATTATTTAGGTTACATGCGTCAACCTTATTGTTCTCAGCGTTGTCGTTTCACTTAGGCGCGACTCTCTCGTGCCTGTCAGTTCATTGACAGGACGACGTCATTATTGTTCCGCTTCCATGCTTCTTTTTATATTGCCTTATTGTTTACTCACCTAATACATACAGCTTTACTTATGGATACGAGCGACTCTTATTGTAGATCCTCACGGTTACGGCGCGAGACGTCTCTCACGGCTTCATATCCCAATAGTATATAAGACTTAGTATTTTGTAGTTATATTCCTTAGCTCTATTCTCGTCTATTCTCCTCGGTAGCTAGACTTGTATTTGGGTTGTTTTATCCATCCTCTTTTGCTTTTTCGTCCTCTTGCTCATCGTCTATCGTGTGACACCTGGTTGTCTCTTGTGAGAGCTAGCGAGTCGCTGACAGATTCGATACATCTCATCAGAGGAGAACATGGCCGATGTCCTTATGAAGGCCTTGGGGACCACCATGCATCGTACTCAGGTCAGACTACTGGGGCTGGAGAACGTCCTCCGGGACTAGGGGAGTGTTGAGAATATGCGGGTGAGGGGAGAAGTCCCGACGGACGCTAAGGGCAGTGCTCTCTCGTACGCCGGAACGAAAAAAAAACCCTCATCATCGTACTTGTGTTTAACAATTTTATTCATTCCGATACACGTTTCAATATTTCTTCCATCCGATAGCTAGCCGTACGGACTCGTTTCGAGGTAGATACAGATACATATTAAATAGCCATACATACATACATTGCCCTCAGTCGTTCACACCAGTTAGTGTGCACCTGAGGGTAAGTGGTCTTTATTCCGGCCTGTAGACTATTACTTACGATTACTTAGATTGAGCGCTCATGATAGTCTTACAGGTAAAATTAATCTAGAGTCGTTCACACCAGTTAGTGTGCACCTGAGGATTGAGCGCTCACGATAGTCTTACAAGCACCACACACAAAGGCTGAAAGAAATAAGGATCAAGACAGCAGCGATAGCGCAAGGGCCAATCACTAAGGTTGCACAAGGAAAACTAGTTCCAAAGACCAAGTAAGTATATTGAGTGTAAACGAAGATACAGGTACTAACCTAGTTCCAAAGACCAAGAGGTCAAAATGGGGAACTAGGTGTCAACTACTGTACTATATATACAAAGGTTTGGATGAGTAAGCGACAGCGTGGGAAGCCGATAGAAGTGTCTGGAATGTGATGGAAGGTTCTGAAGAATGATAGATGGAAGTAAAAGGATATGGAAGAACAGAGAGAGGTCCAGGCAGTCATGAAGGTAAAGAAAAGAGAAAGTGTAGGAGAAAATGAAGTAAGTACTGTATCCTGTATAGCGCATCACAACAGGTACCATTCAATCCTCTATCCATATTATTGTTTTAACATCCCAGTTGTCTGTATGTTCCATGAAGGTCATTGTGAACAGAACATGTTTCCTTTCTTCTCTATTGAACACACAAAGTGTCAAGGACTCTACTAATAGTGGAGTCAAGGTCTGACTATAAAGTCTTAGGATTGTTTTACCTTGTGAAGTATTCTTCTTCACCTTTTCCCATGATTAACCCCACAACCCATTTCCAATGATCCATTAGTGCATGATCATAACAGTAAATTTAAACTGACACTTGGCACATCATACTCATTACCTTTCACATTCTCCTCACCACTTTCCTCATCATCAACAATGGTCTATACAAGGAGCAGATGAAACTGCACAAACACTGGGGTATCCGACAAGTTGTGTCATGAAATACTCTTTTTTTAATTATTCTTTTCCTTTTCTTTTATTTACTTACCTAATCTCTAAAGTGCTTACACTAGTGCTTATTATATTTTCATTTCCATCTAGATTACACATGTCAACCTTATTGTTCTCACGTTGTCATTTCACCTAGGTGCAACTCTCTCATGCCTGTCAGCTCATTGACAAGACAATGTCACTATTGTCCCGCCTCCATTCTTCTTTTTATATTGCCTTATTGTTTACTCACTGAATACCTACAGCCTTACTTATGGATATGAGCAACTCTTATTGTAGATCCTTGTTACAGGTATGCTTCCACTACTTTGTACAGAACATACAGAACCAACATTTCTAATTCATTCCTTTCCTTTCTGTATCAGTTCAGGACTGGACTGTATGATGCATCCAATGTTAACAGATATGATTACTTTTAATTCTCACACTATTATCTTTTATTTATATTAATGGGAACTTTTTACAATACTTATTGCTTTATCCCAGATACTCATTGTTCTTCTTTTTAACAATTAGGAATACTGGTATATAAGCATTAGTGTCCAGTAGATAGTTCTCCAGCTTAAATATCAACTTAGATCAATCCAATCTATAGAGATCATCACTATAACTCCATCCAGGCATTCCAGTCTTACCTCTTGGTTGTCCGACTTATCCGGCCAACTTCCGGATGTCCTCAATCTATGAACATAAATGGAACCACTATGACATAGCAGGGGCACTACCAATAGTGGTGCTAAGGTTCTTGTTCAACTTCATTAATATTCATTACTACTGATCAATAGTTAACCATATGATACCATGAACTATCAGATCCACCTACACTATCCTACTCACCCGAGACCTTATGGGACCTTGTTATGATTGTGCACAAAGGGATCGTTGGGAATGATCGCAGGATGATCGCGGGGAAATACGAAGTAAATTACTTCGCGAGGTAAAACGATCCTAGACTAAGTAGTCGGACCTTGACTCCACTATTAGTAGAGTCCTCGACACTTTGCATGTCTGCAAGAGAAGAAAGTAAATGTGTTCCATTCGCGATTACTATTGCGGAACGTACTGATAGCAAGGATGTTAAAATGATGATACGGATAGATGATTAATTGGTATCACTATTGAAGTGCTATCAAGGTTGATATTTAAACTAAGGAACTACCTATTCGATACCGTAGCTTTATACTAAAGGTAAATCAGGATCGCGAAGCCATGCCATGCCCGAATTGGCTAGCTCGTAAGTAAAGAACAAAGGAAGGGATATAAAAGGGATAGTGTAAATCCGATAAGAATGATAAGAGATAATGAATAATTGCTTCGCATCAGAAGTCCTTTGCAAAGTAATTGCATAGTAGTAAAAGGATATAAGTAATATCTAAGTAGTGGAATGGATCGCAAAGCCTCATAAAGACTTAGCTTGCATAGATATAACAGACCTCACCAGAACAGTCTTAACAATGACGGACTAACATCTGCTGTCCTGCATCAGGACAACCTGTAAGTGTGCAGGTTTCTAGCTATCATGCTCTTGGTCAACCTGACCATTCCAAATTTGAGTACCAAGTACTCTATACAGAAAACAGTGACCCTGTTACTGTTCAAATGCTGCAAAGAAATCACACAGTGATACCAACAACAGAGAGGGAAATCCCACCATCTCCTACAACACTCACCCTTGCTGACAGAATGTGTCAGCAGCTAGCTAATGATCCCGGTCCTTCATGAGGCTGGCTACCTGTTACAACCACAGAAATTCTGGAAAGCATTGAGGAAGCAGAAATTGATAAAGAGGTAGGTCCTGAGAAATCAGGAAGCTCCAGAGAGTCAGGGGGATCAGATCCCAATAGTCCTGGAGGTCCTGGAGCACCTCATGGTTCTCGCATTCCTAGTAATTCTAGGAGTCCAGTGGAGCAGGTAGGTAGTATCCATTTGGACCCTACAGAACAACACATCCTAGATGTGTTTCATGCATTCAAGGGTTCTCTCAATACCCTTGGAACAGTCCTTGCAGGCATGAATGCTAGCAGCCCCATGGAATCTGGAAGATTGGAGGTCAAGGATCCTGAGTTGTTTGATGGATCTGACCTGTGGAAACTGAAAGGTTTCCTAGTTTCTTTATCTTTGGTTTTTGTTGACTCTCCCTCATATTTCACTGATCAAAAGAAGATCAACTATACTCTATCCTACCTCGGTGATTCTGCGAAGGAATGGTTTGAACCAGATATTCTGGATCTGAACCTTTCCGCAATGCTGGTGTGGATGAGTTCCTTTGTGGCATTAGTGAAGGAATTGCAGGATAACTTCAGTATTTATGATGCACAGGGAGAAGCTGAGGACAAACTCAGAACATTAAGGATGAAGGAATCTGACAATGTATAGAAGTATAACATCTGTTTCAATACCCTTGTAGTGTCTACTAACTGGGACTCACATGCACTTGAGTGGGCTTATCAACGTGGCTTGGCAAGCCATATCAAAGATAAAATGGCTTATCTTCCAGAACCAAAGACACTCATGGAATACTGATATGAGATACTTTGTGTAGACAACAGGTACTGGAGATGAGAAGAAGAGCAGAAAATAGAAGCTGCTAGATTGACCAGTGCTTCCTCGGGAGGGAAGGCATCAAACATATTGAAGAAGAATTTGCCAGGTTCTTCAGAAACTTCCTTGTCATCCTCAGTGAACAACTGTTATGATCATGCACTAATGGATCATTGGAATTGGGTCACGGGGTTAATTACAAGAAACAGCAAAGAGAATTACTTCGCGAGGTAAAATGATCCTGACTAGGTAGTCGGACCTTGACTCCACTATTAGTAGAGTCTTCAACACTTTGTGTGTCCGATATAGAAGAAAGGGAAATGTGTTCTGTTTGCGATAATGAGCTAGATGCTCAGGATCTGTCATATGTATGTGAATCGAGTTATTCTGCGATTCCACGATCCATTTACCTACTTCGCAAAGAGTTCCTAAGCTCAGGAATTCTTCATTATCTTTCCTCATCATTATTGGATGAGTACTATACCTATTATATCCCTTCCTTTGTTCTTTACTCCACAAGCTAGTCTATTCGGAGTTAGTATCGCTTCGCGACGCTTATGTAATGCATAGTATATAGCTACAACATCGAATAGGTAGTTCTGTAGTTTTAATATCGACTTAGATCTGCTCTCTCTTTGTATTACAGATGTTCACTATCTGTGATACATTCTCAACACAGCTCTGATGTTCTGCGAAGCAACCTTCGCGAACTGATGCTGCTACTACCTTTATATTGGACCATCGACGTGTTGAGGGCACTACCGATAGTAGTGTCGATGTCCAACTACCTTTCTATAACTCCGCGAATCGTTCCTCCCTTCGTGAGGGAATTATCCCCTCGCATTCCCAACCAATTCCGCAATTACATCACAATCATTCCGCGATTATATTGCGATCATTCCGTGATTAAATCGCGATCATTCCGCAATTCCGGAGTTGCATGATCTTAACAGGATCAGTGAATGTAGAACATGAAAATCACAAACACCAAAATCAAACAACCTAGGAAGGCTGCTATCAAATTTGTGCAAGGTGTGTTGTCAAAGATTCTGCTAAGAGAACCAAAGTACACTCTACTTCAAACACCAATAACAATGTCTCATGTCAGGGATGGTATATAGAAGAACCTCTGTAGTTCAACTAGTCAACCTAGATGCTGAACACCAATATGTAGTCGCAACTATGCAACTGAAATCACAACTATGTGATTAATCCACAACTATGGGACTAGACTAGACTAAAGAGCTGCTTCTGATACAGCTTTGTTGACACTGCATTAACTAGGTATATCAAAAGCTTCCTACTAGTGATATCCTGCCCTGCCAACTATGACTCGTCGACCTAGTTTAGGTCACGATGGGACTTTTCATGCTGAGCTTCTAGTAACAACCTTTTCACTTCAACAGGCTCAACTAGTATTTGAAGCTTCTTTTGAGAACTGCTTTACACTTTCAAACATGGCGAAGCCTACTCGGATGCAAGGGTCTTTTGGTGACTATCCACTAGGTGCTAACAGGGGAAATAACTTCCTATTCAGGGTATTTCTAGATCCATTTTATACTATACATGACAGAAACTCATAAAACAAACAGAAATAATACTTTAAGTTTGAAACTAGGCAGACTTGGTAAGAGAAAAGAAAGACTAGGTCCATATATAGTAAGATAATGTCCCAGAACATATGAGATATTGATATAGGTATGCTCTGGTGTACGATGAAAACATATTTAGTCCTTACAGACCATTTCTAGTGTGTTCCACAGCTGCACAGACTGCCTAGGCAATCCATCGTGCCTCTCCACCATGCCTCATGGAATTGGTTCCATGGATCTTTATTCCTCTCTCTCCTCAAGTCATGACTGAGCTCCATCAGCACATGTCTTGTCCTACATATGTGAATGTACCCAGGCCTAGTAACTGTGGTGACGAAGGGGGAAAGCACAGAGAAAGCACAGGTTCAAAGCACAAACCAAAGTGAGGGGTGGGGCTAGCACCACACACGAAGGCTGAAAGATAAAATGATCAAGACGGCAGTGATAGCGCAGGGGCCAATCACTAGGGTCGCACAAGGAAAACTAGTTCCAAAGACCAAGTAAATATATTGAAGATAAACGATGATACAAGTACTAACCTAGTTCCAAAGACCAAGAGGTCAAGATGGGGAACTAGGTGTCAGCTTACTGTACTATATATACAAGTGTCTAGCTGAGTAAGCGACAGCGTGGGAAGTTGATAGAAGTATGCGGAACAATGTAGAAGGATGCGGAAGAATGTAGCTGGATCCAAATAGTAACAAAGATAAAGGAAGAAGGAAATATAGGAAAAATAAAGTAAGTACCGTATCCTGTGTAGCACGTCATGACAGTAGCCATCCATAGATACCCATATTGCCTAGACTGGTTCATACACCTCTTCTTTTATTCAACTTCCAAGTCCTATCAGACCTAGGTACCAAACTCCACTTGTCAAGTGTTAAAGTGATTGATCACTAGGACCAGACTAGTCCATCTCCTGAGTGTCTCCATCCAACTAGTTCCGCATGAATCAGCTTATTTCCTCTTTCTGAGCCATTTTCATTTGGTGTCAGTCTCATTCCGAGTCCTCACAAGGTATTTGCCCTCGTAAGTCCTCTTACTAGAAACTAGGTGCTCCCCTCTACAGACTAGGTGGCATATATGTGTGTGGTGTGGTATATCCCTTGGTATGTCACTGAGTGGCCAGTCCCTTGAAAGTCCCTTCATGGATATTTGGTGGATATCTGGCTGACAGGGCCAGTATGAAGTCCTTTGGACAAGATGTGTATTCCATAAGTACTGCAATCATCGAACCTAGTTTGTTCAGATTCTTTAACTGTGTGCTCAGGTCATCATCCGGCTCACTCGTAACTACAGTCATCAACTTGGGCTCATTATGACTCTCTTATTGCTCAACCTAGTCATGTCAAATTGTCTGTTTTTAGTGACTAGGTGCCTCGCCAACTATTTGGCATGTCAGCGATAACTGTTGCGGCACGTACTGACAGTAGGGATGTTAAAACAATGATATGGATAGATGATTAATTGGTATCATTATCGAAGTGCTATCAAGGTTGATATTTAAACTCAGGAACTACCTATTCAATACTGTAGCTTTATACTAAAGGTAAGTCAGGATCACGAAGCAATGCCATGCCCGAATGGGTTAGCTCATAAGTAAAGAACAAAGGAAAGGATATAAAAGGAATAGTGTGAATCCGATAAGGATGAGAAAAGATAACAAGTAAGTGCTTCACATTGGAAATCCTTTGCGAAGTAATTGCATAGTGGTAACAGGATATAAGCGACATATCTAAGTAGCAGAATGGATTGCAAAGCCTTGTAAAGACTTAGCTTGCATAGATATAACAACAACACACTGATGACTTTGACAAATAACTCAGGGAAGAAAGGTAAGTCTGGTGGAGGTGGCAATTCCTTGTCATCAATGAGTGTTGCAGTGTCTTGTCTGGCATACACAAACAACCTAGGCTCAGACAGCAAACTCCTTGCAAAGGAGTTGGAACACTGGAAGAAGTTAGCGCTGTGTGGTGACATGCCAGAAATTTGGCAAGGTGCCTAGTCACTAAAAACAGACAATTTGACATGACTAGGTTGAGCAATAAGAGAGTTATAATGAGCCTGAGTTGATGACTGTAGTTATCAGTGAGCCAGATGATGACCTGAGCATGCAGTTAAAGAATCTGAACAAATTAGGTTTGATAATTGTAGTACTTATGGAATATACATCTTGTCCAAAGGACTTCATACTGGTCCTGTCAACCAGATACCCACTAAATATCCATGAAGGGACTTTCAAGGGACTGGCTACTCAGTGACATACCAAGAGATATACCATACCACATGCATATATGCCACCTAGTCTGTAAAGGGGAGTGCCTATTTCTAGTAAGAGGACTTATGAGGGCAAATACTTTGTGAGGACTTGTAATGAGATTGATGTCAGGGACTCGCTAGCTCTCACAAGAGATAACCAGGTGTCACACGATGAACAATGAGCAAGAGGATGAAGAAAGCGATGAAAGCAACCCAACTACAAGTCTAGCTACTGAGGAGTATAGACGAGAATAGAGCTAAGGAATATAACTACAAAATATCAAGTCTTATATACATATGGGATATGAAACCATGAGAGACGTCTTGCACTGTAACCGTGAGGATCTACAATAAGAGTCGCTCGTATCCATAAGTAAGGCTGTAGGTATTTGGTGAGTAAACAATAAGGCAATATAAAGGGAAGCATGGAAGCAGAACAATAATGATGTCGTCCTGTCAATGAGCTGACAGGCATGAGAGAGTTGCGCCTCAGTGAAATGACAATGCGAGAACAATAAGGTTGACGCATGTAACCTAAATGATAATGAGAATATAATGAGCACTGGTGTAAGCGCCTCAGTGATTAGGTAAGTAAATAAAAGAAAAGGAAAAAGAATAATAAAAAGATCGTTTCGTGACAACTGACACCAGATGGAAACAACTCAGAAAGAGGACATAAGATGATCCATGTGGAACTAGTGGATGGAGACACAAAAAAAAATCGGTATTTGAAGTAGAGTGTTCTTTGGTTCTCTTAGTGGAATCTCTGACAACACACCTCACACAAATTTGATAGCAGCTTACCTAGGTTGTTTGGTTTGGTGTTTGTGATGTTCACATCCTATGTTCACTGATCCTGAGCAACTAGCACATTAGTGGGTTTTGTGGCAGAAATCACAAGTTCAAACAACTGTGAGAAACAAAAAGCTCATGAAGCTCATGGATAGGCTGCAGAAACACAGGAGGCAGTGGCAAGTACTTCTTTGGTATCAGAAAAATAGTCCGCAACTCCTGTACCCCAGTATGAAGCAGGAGTTGCATCAGCCAGGTTTGCACTCCTGGGGAAGTTAAATTGAATGCATCCACTCTTTTTTACAATGAATGATCATTTACTATACCTCTTACTATAGACTTTTCACTTTGCGAGCATCCTTGCAATGTTCCCACGAAGCTTTCCTTTATCTCTCTACTTGATTCTGGTTCTACTGATTGTTTTATCAATTCACATTTTGTACATAAATATTCTCTTCCAACTTCTTCTATTCCTCCAATTAATCTTAGACTATTTGATGGTTCTTTATCTCCAAAACCAATTTCCAAGACTATGTCTCTTAACATTTAGTTTCCCTCTGGCGAGCTACTACTACTGACATTTTTTGTCACCTCACTAGATTCTTCTTGTGAATCAGCTTTAGGTTACAGTTTCTTGACCTGCTACAATACATTGATTGACTGGGCATCAAGAAACATTCCATTCCATTCCACTAAGCAAGTTGAGTTTTCCTCAATGTCCTCACTTCTGTGAACACCTGTTCTGGAAGAAACTGTTCCCTTGCAGGATCAGCCTAACCATAGTTCCAAAAAGAGTCCTTCACAACCTTCTTTGTGAACTTGTTCTCACTATTCATCTCATCCTTTATCAGACTCTTTTCCCTACCCTTTGGTGGCTCAAATGGTCGCTTTGCAACTTGAAAACCTAGAGATCAATATTGCTCTTGTCAATGCAGAACTCTTCAACCATGCTTGCAAGAATGCCAAGTGCAAACTGTTGCTTTTACATGTGGTTCATACTGAAGTTTCAGTGTGAGCTACTTTAGAGGAACCAATTACTTCCAATTATCCTTGAGAATGCGGTTGTCATCTAGACATTATGCACTAGATCATGAAGAAAATCGAAAGGTTTTCGAAAGCCAAACCTTATATGATTGTGAGGGTCCTGAGTTGAGACTAGGTCCGATGACTCGAGCGAGATTATAATGAAAATTTACGTGGCTATACACCAATTCATAACCCTGAAACCAATCCATGTGTCTTGGTCTATACACCCAGAACGCCTAATAATTTTGACAAACTTGTCAAAGTTATACTGCAGTAGGTTTACTAGAGGTAGCGTGCGCGCGAAAATTAAGAGGCAGAGTGTTACCTTAGCTTTAAGATGTGCTTTGAGATCTTTCTGAAATGACAAGGGGTAAGTCATCTATTCCGAAAAAAGAACGCCCTCTATCCGTACATGTTTGGAACTATAAGTATACTTCAAGCCTAGACAATGTAGATATACAACATAAAGAAGATAGTCTAAGAAAAGAATAAGGAGAGAGATGAGAGGAAGTGTAGAGTAAATAAATGGGAAAGAATCGTATGGAAGGTTTTCGGGAACTTTCCGTTGCACTGGACTTGCACCCGAAATTCTACAGAGGTGCATTACCTACCGTCTATCGCTAGAGCTTGTACTTGATAGATGCCTGGCTTTGCTTCATCATTTTATCGGTCTGGGCCCATGATCCTCGCTACAGATGCTATCCATATCTCAGATAAATTGGAAACGTGGGACGTCAACTGGGCAGCGGACTAGTTCTAGTGTGACTTTCCCTCCTACCCAAAGTCCACGTATTGAGCATGGGAGATTATAAGGCTTGACAGGTTGCGGACTGTTCGCGAGTGAAAAAGGAAGAATATAAGTTCCGCGGCCGAGCCCTGTACGTCCTTTATACTTATACGATATACACATTGACCAAACTTGAGCCCCTCCCAGTCAGTCTTGCTAGCAGCAAATATGAAGGTTCTGATTTTTGGGTGCGTAATTTCAAATCTCGATGGCATTTCAGTGTTCACGTAACTATGGTACAGTGCATCCGGTTTTATAGGATTTCCTGCTGCCCAAGCCTTGGTTAGAGCTGGTCATATTGTATACGGACAAACACGTTCTCAAGCGAAAGCTCAACTCCTGAAAACTGAAGAAAGTATGTTTCGACCGTCGGTGTGTTTCGATTTCTACGATCTCATTAAGGATTGATTCCACATTCATTCCAATCGTGTGCGAACCCGATTCGGATGCCTGGCATTCGCTACTCCCGACTCTCGATGCAGTTATCGAGGCGCTCGGAGGAGCTGCCACTAAACAAGTCGTTGCTGCATCGGTTCGTGAAGCCGTGGCTTCTGCAGCTCAACAATTCAGGCCGTCTCATGCGCCAAAGTTGACGTACATCTACACCTCAGGATGCTGGGTGCACGGCGACAATCGTTCCGAAATCGTCACAGACACGACACCTATCACCAAGCCTGTCGACCTTGTAGCCTGGAGGCCTGACCAGGAACAAGCCGTCATCAAGCACCCTGCGCTCAATGGTATCGTTGTGCGCCCGGTCATGCTGTACGGAAAGAGTGGTTCTATTTTTACCTCCGTGTTCAAACGAGCTAGCGAAGATCGTAAAGTAACATGGCCCGGAACCCCTGGAGGAAAACTTTCTTTGGTCCATGCGGACGATCTAGCAGATTTATACGTTCGTATGACGGAATGTGCAGCTATTGCGGGTGGAAAAATATTCGACGCCGGAAATGATGTATTGGAAGATTTGGATGCGTTCTTGAGGAAACTTTCACAAATCGCCGGGCTTGAGGGAAAGTATGAATATGTGAAGCCGACCAACGGTGAGCACGTCGCTTTCGATGATATGTTCCGTCTCTGAACCATTTGGAATTTAGCTTTTGAGGTGGCAGTGAGTGCCACCGTGCTGGCAAGACCATATCTTGGCCGGGCTCTGCTGGGATGGCAACCTAAAAAGATAGGATTGACGGATGGATTAGAAATCTACTATGAATCGTATCTGGCTAGTATGGCTGAAACTAAGAATAATTGACTATATGCTATGTATTCATCATTCAGCATTCGAATAGAGTGTCATATGTCCTCAATCTATTTTGTTCCCGTCATATAACCCATCTGGAATCACTGTATCTTTCCCTGAAGGTCGCCAAAATCCCAATGTCTGCGCGATGCTGGTGTAAATATTGGAAGCGACGCTGATACTAGCTTGAGCGAATAGTATGGCAGGAGCCAACATTGGAACCAACAGTCGCGCAAAATCCTATATAACTGTTAGACCCGGATAGGCAGATTATCAGAGAATAGCAACGTACATCGGCATGATAAAAGTCCTCTTGGAATGATATGTAATACAACCCATTGGTTTCTGTGAGTGTTAGACGGACTAACAATCTAAGGGGATCATTAGGTAGAAGATCAGTATGCATTAGTGTCTACAGGTATTCCACCGGGACCATGCAGGCTTGAATGGAGACAGGCGAATATGAAACTTTTTGCGACATGTCCAAGAGTAGAGCGTGATTCTGCTCATCGTACACTATCCTCGTATCAGCACGTTAAATTACATGGAGCTAGCAGGGGGCTGAGATTTGTTCACTTGCCTACGCTATGTATCTTCCCGATGACCTTAGGGCTTAGGATACGATACCACCTAATTCACCTCCTCAGCAGTCCCAGTCAGAGATAACCAACGCACTCACTGATATATTCCTAGCAGTGTCTCTCGTGAATCTCTACTTGGAGGAACATAACACAAAGGATGCTTAAATCCTACATCCCGGGTGACATATTTCTGAAAGGCAGCCTTTTGAATGTCAGGCGTATCTGCAGTAGTGAGAAGCAAAGCAACAGAAGTTATTTCTCGCTTAGGATCCTGCATGGTAAGTTCTGGCGAAGGGTGGTGGTTCATCTGTGACGTCATGATGATGAAAATAAAGATAATTCGCGCCCACGTGACTGAGCGTCTAAATATTAGCGCGACGCGTAATGTGTTTGAATAAAATATCGTATCAGGTAAAGCCGGAATTCTCTATCACACTTTCTGCGCTCTTTCTCTTGCTCCTTATTTGTATCTTCTTCAGGTTTCTCCACATTGATATTCTCCTCCTTTGCACCAAGGTCATCTTTCTTCACTTCTCTTTCCCTTTCCCGTATACTTCACTGGAGCTTCAACTTCTGAGCCCATCATTTCATCCTCCGCTATTGATCTCTCCGTCATCTGTTTTCTTCCATTCCTTACACAGTTTTACTCTTCGCTATGATGTTTTTTTTGTCTTTGGTGAATGGCTTCCCCTCCTTTATGGATTGGACCTCTCCCCAGGAAGCTTTCCTGCCTAAAATTTCTAGGAACAACTCATCATATCTCCCATTAAATGTGATTGACTTCATATCTGGCAGATTTCCGTTTCCCTCATTCACCTCTACAGGCTCCTTCCATTTCTCATTTGCGGCTTCTTCTTCCACTCCTCTATGATTTTCTTCTCCCCCTCTATAGTTCCTGTTCCATCCTCGGTGGCTTCAGACCCTCCGCCAGAAGCTTTCTGGTCTATTATCTCCACAAAGAGTTCGTCTCACACGTCATCCTTGAAAGTCAAAGTTCCTTCAGGCAACTTTCTCATAGTATCGCACAGACGCCGTTCGAGAAACACAAGTTTAGCTTAGTTCCTTCATTGACACAGAAATAGTCCCTTAGGAGAGCTCCCAGCCTACGTTTGTTTCGGTCAGATTCAGACCTTTGACTGGGACGCCAACCACCAAGATTTTTGCGCAAACAAGCTCTAAATTTGTGTTCAACAAATTGTAATGATGGATAAAATCTCAATCGATGACTGGACTTTTCCGTCGACTCGCTGATGATTATTGTCGAAACGATGGACATAGATAGATATTGTGTTCGCCAACGGCATCTGGTAGTGACATCGTATCAGTAAAGCGCGAGTCAAACGCTACAACTACCAACCTAGATCAACTCGATGGAGGAGATCATGCTCATCTGCGTCGCGGTAAAGGGGTCATCAGAGGCAATATCATTAGGGGGATGTCTGGAAGATCAATGGTGAATGAGAGGCGAGCCAGAAATGTACATCAGCGTAATTCAATATTCCCCTTCCTGATCCAGATCAGACTTAGTTTTCCAAGAAAACAGAGAAAATGCATAGTATCAGTACGAAGAAGGATACAGAAAGTGAACACAAGCCCCAGATTTAACGGGAAGCCTCTGGCAGGTAATGCTACTCACTGGGAATTCCCCTAACCTCTGACAAGTGAAACCTCACACCACAGTGTCTTGTGAGAAAGGAATGAGATTTTTATCCACTTTACTAAACAATTATTGCGAATTTCGCGCCCTATTCTATTACTTGAATCCCACTGAGCCCAAATTAAACCACTGTTTTTATGCCTGAATCAAACGACAAAACCTCTTCGTAAAGTAGTTCCTTGAGTTGCTGCCGAGAAAGTTGCTCCTTGCTCACTGATTTGCTGTCAGCCAGCTAGGATATTAGAGGCTAGATTCACCCACCATCGAACTCAAAATAGTTCGGATCCAAAGGGGGTGCAAGAGGCTCGTCCTCAACGTCGTGATATGCAGCGACGTAGGAGTGTGCAAGAGCTTCCTCTGCGGACATCCGTTTCTTCGGATCGAATGTCTACATTCCCATCACCTCACACTTAGTATCATGGAAAGAAGTATAAATTCGGGCTCACTAAGGTTCTTTGTAGAAAGTCGATAGCATCCGCCGACGCAAGAGGAAATAACACTTTGAAATTTTGCTTTTTACGGATGGGCATTGAGCGCAGGTATTCTCTTGACCTTCGGGCTGTGATAGCATGGAATTCTTCCAAGGTCGGCGTACCTAAGGACAAGTACTTGATCAATGAATCGACGATTTATCAAACGTGGAGGATACAAACCTATCACATGGAGCACCAACTCGAGTTGGTGTCTGTAGTCTCTTCCAGGGAATAACGGCCGACCGCATATCAGTTCCCCAAGTATACATCCTACCGCCCACATGTCGATCGCCTGTAGGTTGCATGTTAAGGTATTTGAACCAATTTGGCGACCAAAAGTGACTTACCTTTGTATATAGATTATACGATAACATATTCTCCGGTGCTCGATACCACCTCGTCGCTACATATTCCGTCATGACTCTCTCACCGGTGGTTGTCCCACAAATTGTTGTTGGATGAACACTACGAGCTAATCCGAAATCGCAAACTTTTAGGTCGCAGTTCGCATTGACCAGAAGATTTGCAGGCTTAAGGTCCCGATGGACAAGGTCCGCACTATGAATCGTTTTCAAGGCACGAAGAGTTTGATAAATAAAATACTAGGGGAAGTTTAGCGGTTGAACCTGCAAGAAGACAAATTCGTTTCACCTGCGCGTGGTCGTCGGAAAGTTGCTGTGTACGGATAACTTTGTGCAGATCAGTTTGCATAAGCTCTTGAATAACTGTCTTCCCCAAACAGAACGGATGCCTTGAGTCTGCGAAACACATCGGTGGAGTCGGGTGAAGCAGAAGTACGCACAGTACAATTCCTTGAATGAATCTACCGATTTAGGCTTGATCATGTCAAGAATTGAGATGATCTGACGACCAGCGGTAACAAAATGTAACAGTTGGACAATCCAATAAGAAACGTACATTCCCATTCACACACGACTCCGAGAAATATTTCAACAACTTCACTTCCCGCAATGTGCGCAAGCAAAATATTGTATGCTCAAAGGGGAGTACTTTCTTGATAGCAACGCGTCGTCGAGTGGGCTTGTGCAATGCGGCGACAACCTGGCCATACGCGCCTTCGCCTAGGGGATATAGTAACTCATAGTCTTTACCTGTCGGAAAGTCAAAAATCAGATCAAGAGAGGAGTATTCTAGGACTTACCAACATCAAATACAGGCAATGGTTTGTTGAATTTGCGAGTTGGCGCTGCTTGCTGCATGCCGGTTTTCGAGAGAAAGAATGACAGTAAACTGGAGAAATAACTTGGTACAAGACAGAACAAAGGTGTGTAGAAAGAGTGTCGTGAAGGAAGATCGCAGAGGGTCTCCCAACACTTCACCACTTATAAAGAACACCGGTAGAGCAGAGCCCACAAGCCACCGCAAGAGCAATAAGTAGAGAAGAGTGAAAGTCAGCGAAAGACCGAGTTTCTCCATTATTTAAATATGCGTCCTGATAAGTATCTGGTATCTGGGTAACATTGTGGTACCGTGATTATTGACAACGAAAGCATCGCATATGCGGAGGGTTGATCCGTCGGACGAAGACGATGAGCTCGACGCGTCACTTCACGTCGAGCGTCCCGGTGCGACGCGGAGGAATGTACCAAAGCTTAACCGCCGCAAAATGCAGCAGGCTGAAACGGATGGAGGCGATGTACTGGGACAAACTCTTCTGGTCTAAAATTTCTGAGCGAGTACAGGTGAATAATTGACGAGGATGGCTAAAACGCCGCATCGAGACTGAGCTTGGAAAGGCCTGAAAGCGCATTCCAACCGGACTCCAACATGACTAAAATGGAGGAGATTGTACTAGATTGTACTACGTCGGGCTTTGAATCTTGACCAATGTCCATACACAGATTGTACAACGCTGAAACGTGCGATTTATGAGGTTTTACGCTGCTGTAAGTGATGACTGGGTCACTGGAGTGTTGATGTGTTCCGGTTTCCTAGGTCAACCTAGGTACATGTCTGATGTGGCGTCCATTCAGGCCTGTATTATTCTGCGCTATCGCCAGCTGACGAATGGAAGTAGTTTTCTGATCTTCATGCGCACATACATAGATTGTAATACTTGTGACATGGCACTGCAAACCTCCGGACCCAAGAATTACGCGCGTATAGATATAACAGTCAACTCAAGGGAGCTGGAAAGTTCGCTTGGGATAAGGTACAATGGTACGATACAAACGTGAAACACATAGTCACACTCTAGAGTGGACCCGCACTCTGTGATTTTTCACTGCCTACTCCTTCTTCGCCCGTTTTGCTTGGAACGACTCCAGACCTTTCAACCGTTCAGTCAATGTAGGATGAGAGTGGTGATAGGCTGAATATCTGTAGCAAATCGAACGCGATGAGCAGGTGTGAAACCTACAGAAACAATGGAGACAAGTGACTTACAACCAGTCTACCCAGACCGTCGACAGGTTCTTCACATGCAGGGTGATCAACGCCCGCCCAAGTCTGTCTCCCATATCCTTCATACTTTCTTCCTTCAGCTGGTCCTGGAGCTCGCAAGCAAATCGGTCTGCTTCCCATTCAAAGTGTCGACTGACGGCATTCATTCCAATACTGATGAAGGCTTCAAGAGGAGTCAGTATCATCTGGTAGAGAGGATGTTCACGGCTTAGAAATTGAATTTTGTCATATCAAAACGGATACTTACCTGGAATAACAGGAAAGCGACAATGGTAGGTGGTTTCGCAGCAACGTGCTTGGGGAAATCGAAGGACCGAAGCAGGGGAGGTGCATGGAGGAAAGCAGGGAAGAGCGCCAGGATTGTGAAGATATGTATCTGGGAGATAGCCATCATCTTCGTTGGATGTAAATAGTACCAGTGACCCAGTTCGTGAGCTAAGAGTTTGTGAGATACGCAATGATGGTGAAATTCAGTTTTACGCACCCAGAACAGCTTCAACTTCTTCAGGCTTGCTTTGTTGCATGAGCGTATCGAAGATAACGATATGTTTGCTCTGAAATCATGTTGGAGAGAGATAAACACATTCATTGTACAGGATATTGTCAAAAACATACCCAAGGTAATCCAAAGAAGTAAGCATTACTGTGAGAGCTGCGCTTGGAACCGTCGATCTCATACAGATGTTTGAGGGGGAAGTGCAATTTCCCGGCAAGGGATTCGACACGAGTGCGGAGCTCTCCATTCGACAAGGGGGTGAGTTTATTGAAAAGAGGTTGGATGACAGTAGGATACAATATGACCATAAGAAGTTGGAAGGAGATCATGAAGCCCATTAACCAAGGAACAAAGCGGTCACCTGCCCATTGAAAGATGTACAAGAATGCAGCCAAGAAAGGTGCACCCAATGAGAAAGCAATGAGCCAGCTTTTCACTAGATCAGCAACGAAAAGAGCCGGAGTGGTTTTGTTGAATCCGTGTTTTTCTTCGAGGACAAAAGTCGAATACACGGAAAGTGGAAGAGTCGGTAAAGAGGAAAGAAGATACATAGTGAATGAGAATACGATCGACTGCAGGATCTGATTGTCTCTCAAACGTCAGCTACTGTGCACCTAGATGGAAACGTGGCTCACTTCATATTCCGTTCTGTAACCAAATTTGCCCAGTATGGTGCCAGCAGCTCCCCAGCACCAAGCATAAAATCCATACTGCAGCATTGCGGAATCCACACATTGACTGAACAACTTGGAAAATAGCGCAAATTGAGCTTTGTCTTTGCCATACTTCTGAGATTTCTCAAAGTCTTCTTTGCCGATGTGAGGTGCAAGGGCCTCCGGAGGTGATGTTTTAGAGTACAAAGGGTACTGGCGCAATCTACATTGTAACAATTGGGAGTGAGGGACTGATGGGGAAGGAAAACCGAGGGGACGTACAAAAGATACGATTCGAAAATCGTCACGCTCCATGAAAATACTTGAACATAGAATTTCCAGTCAATAGGATCTACAGAGACAAAAGCTAAGTGACGCTGAACAGCAGCAAGACCAGAATGAAGAAGATCCATTCTGCAACCAAAGAGGGAGGTCAGGAAAAGAGCTACCGCGAGTCGCAACACGTAGCAGGTGTGCGTGCCACGTGCTTTCACGTGGTGTGTTCTGCCACAGGGCCGGCGAGCGGCAAAGTCCGCTACGTGTAAAACTTAGGAGGTACAGCCAGTTAAAGGAGCAGAAGAATGAAGCGCTGAATTAATTGAGTGCAGATATAGCAATAGCAACATTTGTTCTATGTACATTCATACAATCCAAGTGTCAGTGTAATTGAGTAGGTAAGTGATACTCAAATCCTTCCAAGGATGATTTAGTTGTTTCCTAACTTCCAAGAGAATCATCCATACCTAGATATCAGGATTAGTTGTGCGAGGCAAATTCACTAACTATACTCATATCTAAAGATAGCTCAAGGCCCAATGCCTCTGCT
>JAOTPV010000243.1:0-29733 GCA_028011355.1 Lentinula aciculospora
AAGTCTTTGGGCGTGAATTAGCCGAAGCGAGGGAAGTCTGCCGTCGATATCGTATACACGGGGAGACCAGTGAATTAGACAAAGCTTGGGACATTTACTACGGTGTAAGAACCTCGTGCAATTTGGTCGTAGATTTTTCTTATTCTCTCCGCAGGTTTTCAAGAAGATTGAGAAACAGCTTCCACAGCTCATTACGTTGGATTTGCAATATGTTTCCCCGGTTCTGTTGTCCATCAGGAACCTCAAGCTAGCAGTTCCAGGCAATTTTACTGCTTAAACATCAAAGTCCTTGAGCTGACCTCGATACTCAGGGACCTATCAAAGTGGACGGGAAGTTGTGACCATCGCAAGTTTTGCGCAGAAGCTTTCCGTAATTGCTTCAAAGCAGCGACCTCGTCGATTTTCATTGAAAGGCAGTGATGGAAGAGATTATCAATACATCCTCAAAGGTCTGACGCCTTCCCTTGTCCATTACCCGACCATAATCTGACAGATGATGTATACAGGTCATGAAGACCTTCGTCAAGACGAGCGAGTCATGCAGCTTTTCAGTCTTGTCAACAACCTACTTTCTGTGGACACTAACAGTTATATGCGCCGCCTGCATATTCAGCGGTATTCTATCATTCCCTTAGCTCCGAACGCTGGCCTGCTCGGATTGGTTCAAGGGAGCGATACTCTGCATGTCCTTGTCCGAGATTTCCGTGAATCAAGGAAAGTCCTTCTAAATATTGAATATCGATTGATGCTTCAAGTAAGTGATGGAAATGCTTGACTTATCTCGTATTCACTGAACAACATATGCTCAGATGGCTCCAGACTACGAGAACTTGACTCTTCTTCAGAAGGTTGAGGTATTCGAGTATGCTTTGGAAAACACGACTGGTCAAGACCTATACCGGGTGCTGTGGCTCAAGAGTCAAAACTCGGAACATTGGTTGGAGCGGCGAGCCTCTTACACCCGCTCTCTCGCTGTCAACAGCATGGTTGGACATATCCTCGGATTGGGTGATCGTCATCCTTCAAATATACTCGTCGAAAGGAGTACCGGCAAAGTCATCAACTGCGATTTCGGAGATTGTTTCGAAGTTGCAATGATGCGAGAAAAGTTTCCTGAAACAGTTCCATTCCGACTGACAAGAATGTTGACGCACGCGATGGAGGCGAGTCTTTCCATACCATGTTCAGACCTCAGGCTGATTGCGATTACAGGTCAGTGGCATCGAAGGGAGTTTCCGGAATACCTGTGAGATTACGATGAAGGTGCTGAGAGATAATAAGGAGTCTTTGATGGCAGTACTCGAGGCATTCGTGTATGATCCGTTGATTAGTTGGAGATTAATGCAGACCGACGAAGGAAGGAGAATTGAAGGTCAGTCCGATCCAAATTGGCGGGTCGCGACAGTAGGCTGAACACATTCAATCCTCAGACCCGAATAACCCTGCTGAATTAGTTAGAGCTGCAGCTCATCCGCAGGGACCAATACGACGTAAATTTAGAGCAGATGAGAACGACATCTTTGGGGGTGAGTTCTTGCCTTACTTGGGTATTCAAGGGGTCTGTTTCTGATCTTTCCCTCTGATTACAGAAGTGGACCAAGTCATTGGAAACACGATAGCAGGGGAGCAGGTTGTGCGCGAAGTCCGAAATGACCGAGCTGTAGCCGTATATGAACGCGTTCAGAAGAAGTTGACTGGTGAGATCGTTATTCAGTTATGATCTTTTAGGCGGCTAATCTTGTTGTAGGACGCGATTTTGACCCTGAAGAATGTCTTTCAGTAAAATCTCAGGTAGATAAGCTAATTGACCAGGCTACTTCACTAGAGAATCTCTGTCAACTGTTTTCCGGATGGTGAGTGGGTTTAGTTATACTCTCGTTTGTTATTCTCAACCCTTTCCATCTGAATAACTAGGTGTGCATTTTGGTGACTGATTCATATATGGACTTCTTGCTATGTATCTGTACATACCACGGATATACTGTGTAATACCGGATGTTAATATTATGCATGTATCTGTATTGATATTCAATCAAAGTTTTCAGTTCAAACCTTTGAGACTTGCATATTTACATTTTCCTTTTTGACTGACGGTGTCCTTCAAAGTTTTTCGCCAGCCTTACAGTCCATTATGAAGTGGCGCATACTTGAAGGTAGTGACCGTGGAACGGTCATATCGCAAGTGTGGTTCTATTTGAGCACACATGTGTGAACCAGTTCGTCTACCTCTTAAAAACGCCGGCTGAACCTCTTATGAGAACATGAGAACAATCTCTTGCGAGAAATTGGTCTCATAGGAAGTAATATGAATCTACATAGCGGATCGCGATTGCCCCCTAAAAACGCACGGCGATAGCGTTTTACAGAAAGAAGCAACGTTCCTTCAAACCCCTCATTCCCAAAACGTCCTAAAACAATGTTACTACAGGTGTAAGAGATAGAAAATTTTAATGAGAATACGTACCCAATCTTGCTGCGTTACCCAAAGTTCCGCAGCCCCATCCATTTTTCCTAATACAGCGCCGCCCTTCCATGCAAGCACGCGATGATCAACGTCCTTGGGCGGAGGAATGATCTGTACCCTTTCCATGTTCTGTACCAATGGTGTAGCAATAGCTTGTAGTCTGTGGACGGTGACCTCGCCTTGTCATGCGACGTGGATGAATGTATTGTAAATAGACGTACCTGCTTTCTAGAGCGTGGCCCATTCCTGATATCCGTGCCGTCCCTCCGATGACTAGAACAGCTTGTAGATACTTCCGGATTTTTTCATCGCCTCCTGACGCTCGGGCGCTGTTGAATATGGCCACATCTAAGGGCAATTTACTGGCCTCGAAGCATACGTCTATGCCAAACCCTCCGGGAAAAGCTTGTACCGGCTCGGATGAAGGTCGGCGGATAGACTTGGATGGACTGGGTTGCTGAGGTCCCGAGGACTTGTTGTCTTCAAGTTCAATGTCGACAATTTCCATTGGAACATCTATGGAGCCTTCGACGATGGTATTAGATGAAACCCCAGGTATTGGGCCTGCATCTGAGGAAGTTTTGTCCGCTATCGGATTTTTGCAATGAGCCCTCTGGACCAGATACAATAACGAGAAACGCGCCACCTTTCTGATCGGCGTACTGTAGAGCTGGTGTACCGCTGGGTCCTGGCAACAGATGCTGAGTGGATATAATCATCGCAGACGTCTATGTTTAGATATAGCAAATTCGTTGATATTCGCAGAGACATGCACATACAACACGGTCACTAGGATGTTCAAGGATCTCTTCAGAAACGCCAAGGTGGAGGTCCCGCAGCCCAGTGCGTTTTCTATCGAATTCAATTACTCGAGGTTCGAAGATGACCTGAAAGCAGTCCTTTAGAATTATACTGACACTACAATCATACATATTGCTTACCATCGGGGCTAGAATTATTTCATCGTATGCCCTTAAACCGTACTTTTCGGCAGGGGAGTCAGGTTTTCGAACGATGAAATCGTACAAATTCAAAGCAACGTCAACCTAAGAAAAAATTGTTGCAAAGAAGAACGGCGAGAAGAAGAAAAGGCGGCTTACTTCCAATAGCGTACAAAGACGAGCCTTGAGATCTTCCATGACACTCCAGTCGTAGGAATTTGCTAAGTTGATGTCCTTGTAAGGAAAACTGATACGTCCGAGTAACACGTAGAGGAATTCTGTGATATCGTCGCCGCCGATATTAAGAGACATTCTTCATGTATGATTATTATTAGTTGTTTCACCTCGAGTTTACTTTTCAATACACACCGGGAGTCTGCTAGAACAAGACCTTCGTCGACGCATGCTATGCTAGTTGTTTTTGCCCCAATATCAACCACGCAGGCACTCGAAATGCCAGCTCCATATGCAGCAGCTAATGATTCCTTAAGGGAGATATTTTGGTTTTGATGCTGAATTTATGGTGACATTAATTCTCACCTGTTGGGCGCACAACTGCTTGAACCCCATTGACACCAATAATAGAGTCACCAGTTCTCGAACGTAGTAACGATCATAGAGATCGGGTATTATCAGCACCACTGAAAAATTCTGACTCGGCCATGAACGACTGAGTAATACAGCTAGTATTGGAAGTGAGAAAACATACTGCGTAATCTCTTGGTTCAATAGCAAAATTGTTCTGTAATGTGTACCGAAGAAGGGCTTCTATATCACTTAAAACAACTTGTAATGATGGATAATCGCGGGTGTTAAAGTTGAAACCGTATATTGGCCATCTGACTAGAAAATTGGAGGATTGGGGATTGGCGAGACGAAGCGCCTGGGAAATATTAGAATAGAGAAATCGTTACACACAACCCCACCTAACCTTATCCCCAACAAGCACATCTTCATCGGTCGAGCTACTGATCCAGTCAACACGATAAGGGTCATTATGCTCCGCGATTATTTCAGGTTTGAATGGTTCATTGAAGGTGGAAGCAATATTCGCGGCATTTGGAGTAACGCGAAGCTTGTAGAAGCGCATTCTATCCCGGAGAGACGTTGTTATGGCAGCAATCTTTTCTTCAAACTGTAGCCAGGACCTTCAATTAGAATCGGAAAGACTTGCAATAGCTGGGAACACACTGGATCGTCTGATGACGCAAAAACTTCATAGTCGTTCTGGTCTGAGCTTTTCTCAGCGGGCCGAAAGTTCTTCTTGCCTGTGCGCGGCCGAGCGATCCCTTCGACGAATGCTGGAGCAACAACTGGAAGCTTACATCGACGGGCAACAACGGTTGGGACGGTGACAGGAGTGACATCTACTGCTCGTCCAATACGCGAAAAACGAGAGCCCAAGTGGAAAACCAATACCTGAGAGCCACGTCTATACTACGCTTTTCAGAGTTACATCTATGAGCAACCAAATGTGGAGAAAGTACCTGCTCTCTTGAGGTGCTTCTTCCTTGCTTTTACGATGAGATGTCCTGAGCCAAATTGATTGGTTTTCTGACTTGAGATAGGTTGTGCCTAAATGTTTGGGATTCGTTCTGCAGCAGCCAGTTATTCAACAGATATGTTAATGTATTTTTTGAGTGCTAACGGTAGAGGGACTTGAAAAGTCGTGTATTTGATCCCCGTATCATCGCGTTTTGCGTTCGGAATACCTCTAGGCATCTAGCTTTCGAGAAATTATGGGAGCAGAGAGGATGACTGGGACAATTGAACAGTGGATGTTTCATTTAGCGCCCGTTACATACTACTCAGTCAAGTATTTTTTTCACCTTCTCACTTCTTGCTCTGAAGGTCAATTCGTGCGCTCAAATCTCCTGATACCTTCAGCGTTCAATGTTTCATAAAGAGGCCGCTTGTAATTGTGGCACTCACGTTTAGTAGCCAATAACGATGGTTTGCGCAGAAGACAATACAATATCACCCCATTGGAATATCTGGGCAGCTGTGAAGCCTGAGCTGAATCTATCTCCACGATAAATGTCAAACGTGGTCTCATCAATGACTGACATTGTACCGTTGTTATTCAGTTCATCGAATCTTGTGCATCTTTTGCGAAAGCGTTTTTAAAATAGGTATGTGCTTTATTTGCTCGCAAATGTGACGATGAATTTTGAACTTTGAAGGTCGTCTGGTTATTCCTATAGGTGCGCTTTCCGAGACTGTATGTATAAATATTCAATTGCAAAGGTATGGCGACAGTCGGAACGTATTCAATTGTTTTTCTTTTGACGCTTCTGTTGACTTTTCAGTACCCGTTAAGGTCTCTTATTTATACGTCTTTTGGTATCTGCTGCGATAAATCTCTTTTTTTGCGACCAGCGCGGTCCGATGTCGATTCGCAAACGGTTTTCACGGTTTTCGTAAACTCGATGCTCAACGTCCACTTACTCCGAAGATCGAACTTATCTATGAGCAGAGTTCTGTAAGTATTTGTCGCATACTTCTGTCAATGTCATTCGCGGCCGACTATTACCATTGGCCCCATACAGCACACGCACACACTCTCAATACATTTGCAAAGTTCTATTCTTCAATTTCAGAGCCCTCCTGAAATTCCCTTTTCTTGATCACATCTATCATGGGACTCAGCACAACTGGCCGATATTATCTGGCATTCTATCTAGAAACATGAGATAATCTTCAGCGTTGAATCTCATCGTCAAGACCCGAAACCTCAGGCACCGTTACAAATGCCCTGCCCACTGCCAACATGTCTCTCAGCACCTCGCGCCAATGATTGTGGGCCGATTGGATTCTAGGACTTTACTGTCCTGTGGTGTTGGTGGTGGTGTTGGTGGTGATAGTAAGTAGTATCACGGATCTCGTTCCTTTCCTTCGCTCCGAGATCTTATTGCATTTCGGAAATAAACTCAGGAAGTTCGGTACTTCCTCCGAAGCCTGTACAGCTTCTATTCTCATCTTTTACCTTCAATTGCGCGCGGTTCAGAACTTTCATGTCGCTCAAATCAGACCTTCAGTGCATTGTTGGACTTGGCCGGGTATCAGCCTCGTTTCCTCTTGACTTTCCCGTTTCTATACTTTCTGTCCATCTGGGGACCGTCTCCTGTAGCCAACCGTGATTTCGCAAGATTGTACTGGCTGGTGCAGTAATCAATTCCACACGTGCGATGCTTCTTCGACTTCTACAAGTTCGTTGCATCGTGAGAAGAGAACCTTGGAACATGAACTCATGATGCTTCATGTCGATCCACAGTTGAGTCTGGCTATGTTTATATTATATGGTTTGATAACTGCTTGTTATCGCGAAGGTTTGATAAGTTGCTTCCTGATTGTCGGTCCGACCTTGAGATATCTTGCGTTGCTGTAGGCGATGATCTTCTTCGTTGTGCTGTTTCCTTGCTGAAAAATGTGAAGATTTTTTCCCCTTGCTATAGTGTCCCTCTTCAAAAGCCAATATCAGGTACCAGGGCCTTTGTTCCTTTCTCTGATATTGTCCACATAAGTAAGTAATTGCAGATTTGTTAGTACAACGTATTGTATTAATGTTGGTATAGAACAACAGGGTTGCCCCAGTTTCCCCAGACATTTACTCATTCAACGAATCAGGATTCTCAATGTCATTCCGGCCCATCTATCTATCAATTTTTGCGGTTGAGTTATGATAACGCCCACCGGGTAGTTTCAAGATTACTGTCTATGGCTGTGAGCTCTCGAGGAGTACTTGCAGATGGATTGTTCAGTGTTTTGTGATCCGCTTCAACGGGAATTCCTTCTTCCGCCTCTGCATCCCGGATATCAATAATCTAGCAAATTGCTATCCGTCGGCTGGGATGGAGGGAGGCAAGGGGAGGGAACTCGCGACTCGCCGGTCGGTCAGCTGGACCTGATAAGTGGATCAGAGATGCGATTGGATTGATGCTGTGAGTTGTCAATCGAAATAACATTTCATTAACCGCAGTTGCCAGGTGAGCGCTTTCAAAGTGTACTGGGGTAGATCAACGGGTTTTTCATATCTCAACACAGAGAAGAGATTTATCTTCGACGTCACAAGGAAGCAGTAGAGTTCTCCTGCTTCATACAAAGTCGGGAACATTTCCAAACCAAAACGTGCACTGCAAAAAGAAAACAAAGATTTGAAGTCTTGAACTGTTTATCTGCATCCGGTTCCGACGCAACCGGGGAGATTGTTATTTCTACTGATGCGTAACTATCAGAAAGCAATATCAATGCGCTCGAAGATGCAGGTTGGGTTGGCAGTGTGTTGCAGGATCTGAGAAACGTCTAAAATTCTGGACTTGTTGAAGGTTTTGTGTAAATAAAGTTCTCATTGCGGTCGCGCCCAGAAAGGTCAGGCTTTCTCGGCATCTGCTTCGTTGGTTCAAGGTACACAACTTGACTTGTACCTGCTTCCCCCAGGTGGCTCCGGATGACGGAAAACGCCAGACTCAAAGGAAGAATGGATTTTGTTTAAAAACAAATAGGGCAGTTCGGCAACCTGTGTGTACAGGTCGCCACAGCTCGCTCCTGGGGCTATTATGCTTACACTATTACAATACTTGTTCGGTATGTAGGTCCATTGGAATGACACACGGTCGGATATTTTGAATGGTAGTCGGTGGTATACCGAGCCGGATTGCATACATCACTTCATCATGATTTGGTGGAAAAAAAAAAAAAAAAAAGTTCCGTAAGTAGGCGACGTCCATCGCCAGCGAAAAATCTTTGACATTAATTGGCGGGTCCCAGAAAGGTATGATTGTACCGCGTTTTATTCGGGCAAGCAATGGGGAAGGGGAGGATAATAGAACGGATAGCGGAGGAAGAATGAAAGCGGAAAGAAGGGACGGAATGCGAACAGCAGTGGGGAGAGAACAGAAAAGATAATTCCGCAAGGAGAAAGGCGAAAAAATGAATCCCAAAATTCGGATGGACGAGTATGAAGAAGTTGATAGAGATCCAAAAAGGGTGCACCGATTGATTTGGTCCTATGACTAGTAGATCAAGATTTTACCCAATTAGGTCTTGTTGTCTTCAATGTAAAATTCCATGAAACTGAATTGAACCAAGTTTATATTTCTTGTCACTCTCCGGTTAGATAAAGCCCACTTCCCTTCCTCTGTGCGGGTTCCGCCAAATGTTTTCTTCCTCTGAACCAGTTGCCTCCAGCTTATATCCAGTACACTGCGAACCAGCTGTCTGCAAGCCTTTCGCACACCGCTCTGGATCCGATTCTTTTTACGAGGATATAGCGCAGCTTGTATCTTCATCAGTATCTCCTGCTAACTCTCCAGACACCGTGGACGACGATCTCTCTTCTTCGCCGGGTCTTTCCCCTACACATGCGTCTCCGAATTACTATTATGTTAGTAGTCTCGAGCCGTCGTTCGGTTCACCCAGTTCACCAACAGAAATGTACGACACTGATCCGCCCTCCGCTTATCCCGCGACCTCCAATCTCTATCAACAGCCACTTCATACACCCCAGAACACTTATTCATTCACTGCTGTCAGTGATATAAGAGAATCCGCTGCTCCTGCTTCTTACCCATCCGATTCTCCTTCTCCTGCTGACGTACAGTCTTCTGCGGATTTTTCCCATTCATATACCGAATCCCATTCACAAATATCATCCTACCAAACAGACGCTGACTTGCGTTATAATCCAGCTTCACTTTCTCGTGATTCCTATCTCGATACTTCACCTCCATCTGACGCTTCGTCCTCTGGTTATTTGGACCACAGGCGCATGTCAGAGCCTGCTTTAGTTGCAATTCCCAACGCGTATTCTACAAGCTCTTCCGTTACCGGCACCTCTAGTCGTTATTCATACCCTATGTCTTACAGTAATTCTTCGCGTTCTTCCTACCCGCCTTCTCTACAACGAGGCGCAAGTATCGGCTCTCTTCGGGACCTACGTCTTCATCACCAACATCTTCATTACTCTTCTCCACGGTCCCATAATGGGTGGAAGATCGAAGAGGATTCTCATCACATGGCGCAGAGCACGCATGCCAGTCAAGGGCTTGATTCCCCTTTGTCTCCCTTTCAACCGAATTTCACGGGTGGGACAGTAGGAGGCTCACCCTCTATGGCACAGAGCCTTCAATACTCGTCCATTGCAGAGGACCATTGCAGCGCTTCCCCTACAGGGACGAGCACTCCAGCCTCTTTAGGCAATTCTAGACTGCCAGCACAAGCGTCTATCTCATCTGGTAATATGCCAGGGGAAGATGCTGACGTTGAGGGAAATCGCAGTCCTATGGATCCCAATAGCAAAACTTATTCTTTTGTTGCCCTGCCAGGCAACACAGTTAAAAAGCGTCCTCGTCGACGGTACGATGAGATTGAACGGCTGTATCAGTGTTCATGGCCTGACTGCAACAAGGCTTATGGTACATTGAATCATCTTAATGCTCACGTCACCATGCAAAAACACGGTTCAAAACGTAGTCCAAACGGTTAGTGATCATCCTTCCGCGGGCTGGCTGTCTCGTTCTCCATATCCCATGTTCCTTTCGGAACTAGTTCTTCATCTGTTTCCGCATTTCCGCTCATTTCGCGTATCTCTGGTCCCTTTTCTGACGCTTTTGCTTGGTAGAATTCAAAGAACTTAGAAAGCAATGGAGAAAAGCGAAGAAGGAATCGGAAGCTGCTGCCCTTGGTGGCGTCTCTCGAAGAACAAGTCATTTCCTTAGCCAAGAACACGATCTGAATAACCCGCACTCGAGTCGTTACCCACCCTCTCACCACCGTTATGGGTACTCGACTGGCATGGCGTTGCCAGGTTTGTCGATGCATTCACGATATAATATGGGTGCCGACGACGTGGCGTTTAACGCGGCTGAGAGGGACGAGCGTAGTGGGATTCCTTTCGGCGCACGGCCGAGATACGACACCACTCCGGTCTCACAGTGGAATCCCAACGTTTCTTCTACAAGATCGTCTATCTCTACCACCCCGTATCTATCATCTTCGCTCCCTTCCCAATCGTCAATGCAGCATTATCATCCAGGACATGGACATAGTCATAGCCTTCACCAGGTCCATTTCGATGCATCCTCGAGTTATCATTCGAGTCCGACAGAACCGTCTGATCGACCCCTAACAATTCCTTCTCCACCGCAGATGCATTCGGGTCGACTTCCTCCGGATAGCATGCTGCTGACCCCCCTTCCTGGCTACGAGCCACGAGAAACGCTGCCTCCGCTCCAGGTGGGCAATAACATGACGTATGATCCGGAGGCGTATTACGAGGGGGAAAGCGGTAGAAGATCTGGCTCTGGGCATGCGAGTATGAGTCGTGGGAGTGGAGACGATTATTGAACTTGGATATCTGTTGTCCAACATCGCCTTATTCTACCGTTTGGCTCTCAACCTATAGTATCGCATGTAAGGATGATTTGCTTTCTGCTTACGGATTGTTTATCAGATTTCTCCTCGCCGTTTGTCTTTGACCCCACATTCTATTTGTTAATTTCCCTTGTATATCGTCTCAGGCTTCGGATCTATTGTAGCTGTTTCTTTCTTGTTACATACCTTTTTCACCTATACCTATAGTCTATCCTGCGTGATTGATGATACGTATTATTACTGCCTTCCAATTTGTATCCCTCTCATATTCTGTTGCCACTCCTTCCCCGTGTTTTCTCGTCCTCTATGGACATTGTACATCATATCCATATGCGATATACTACTTGCATATTCCTCAGTAGTACTTATTCTGTCCATTTACTAATCATGGTCATCTGTATAGGCCTAGTAAGTAAGTACAGTAAGGATCAAATAAAAACTCCACATATTCAAAACGTGCTGTAAAGATCGCTGTAAGTATATTTGATGCTAGTGTCTTCTTGCCAGCCGTTGAGAGCCTTGACAGAGCTTTACAAAAGAAAACGACAGCATACAAGAGGGCCCCCTATAGGAGCCCGAGATGGCAGATACTCGACGTGTTGTGAAGATTTCATCTTGCGCCTCGTGTACATACCACCCCATCTCAAATCTGCAATGTATGGATTCTTCGGGAATCCGCATAAGTACATTCCCTTACATTGCTTCTACGTGACGGCGGGCAGGGGGACAGATAGGGTCCAAAGAGGGCTTGCGTTTCCGAGCCCGTGCAACTTTATTTTTTTTTTTTTTGCATCCAAAACTGGCTGTTCATGACAAGTGAAATGGATCGCCAGTAAACGTATCTATGATAACACTCTGTCGGTGCCGTGTCGCTTCATTCCTCATGGTGCTCTGAACGGATACACGGCTAATGGCTCGTATCAAGCACCAATTCTGATATGTCCCGTAAACTTGAGTCTCAGGATCCATCTCTTGCCATTAGAAATACGACATCATACCTTTAGCCGATGGAGCTCGAGCTTGAGCATTAAATATTGTGTGTACATAACTCTGTGCTAGGCCTAGGTCCATGGGCGGGAGCACACATCACCAAATCCATGAAGCCAACTGCGACGTTTCGTTTGCCCATTGAGAAGCTAGAGATTTAGGTCAAAGACAATTCAAGTCCAGAGTTTGCAACTTATCTGGGATATACAAGATTACAAGAGCCGAGCATGGCAGGATGAGTATATTGAATTCGTGAATACCTTGAATAGCGGTTTCTTCGGGATAATCATCTCTCTTTGATATCTTCGAATCTGCAAGTGGTAGGTTGAATATTCAGATGATTGAAGAAATGTCATTTGTAAGTGAAACAATTCCGAGATTTCACCAAATCTACCTATGGTTGACCTGGCGCTGACCTGTTGAGCGTTCAACGTTCAACATCGGATTGGATACATGCGCGCTGATGTTGTGATTGGATAGGCTTAAGGTGGAGAGTTCAACTCTTTTTACAAAAGAGATCCATCCCGTTTGAAAAGGAAAGATTCACTAACATCATTGTAGTGACATTGAAAGGCATCCCACTAGGATGACTGCGGATTTTGAACGAATGGCACATAATGCCAGAGCAAAAAGATATTTGAATCTATGAGCATGTACATTTCTAGTATATTTGCTGTCGCAAAACCTTAAAGCCGGATGGCACTTCTTTGGTGTCAATCTGGCGGCAATGAAACGAATGAGGAAATACAACTTGTCGGCCGATTGAACTTGGTACCTAGCAGGTAAATAACAAGCTTGATAAATGAAAAGGGTTTGACTCAGAGTCGACAAACGATATACTATCAGAGGATTGAAGGTCGTTGAAGTTACCCGAGACTGTTGAAATAAGAAATCCGAGTTGTAGAATAGACCTAAGCTAGGATATACAAGTGACAAGATGAAAGAAGTGGACATGTGGTCTTACCAAAGCCTTAATTCTTGAGGTCGCTGTGGCTAGAAATAGAAATGTCAAAGCATATCTATGAGAAATTCAATATGACGTTTTTGATACTCTCTATCTCCCTGCTATCACAATGCTTTCTGTTACAGATATTCCTGTAGAAATTTTTCTTGACAATTTACTTCCTCGACTTCCTCTAAACGATTTGCTTCAATTACAATCTACAAATAAGGTACAGTTCTGCTCCTGGACGTACGGTACTAACATATCCATCATTTAACGCATTGCAGTTCTTTGCGACGCTATGTAGCGACGAGACGTTCTGGAAGAAAAAGCTCTCAGTAGATTTCAACTTCCCAGATGAAAGCACTGCCAGGACGAGTGGCTGGAAATTCATCTATCTGCGATTAGTGAAACCAAGAGGTTCGCAATGGTGTCTTTCTTTTAACTGCTTATTATTTACATCCTTTGTACAACAGTTTTCGTTTGGGGGTACATCGTCGCTCTCAATACCATCTACTAACTGACAAGTCTCTCATCTATTCATCAGTCGAAAGGAACAAGGGCGGCTTGGAATGACAACCTTCCCGCAGTCAACGTTGAACAATGTGTCATTCCCTTTAGAGTTGAAGTTCCCTGGTAGTCATATCGTGAATCTTGCCGCTGCAGGAATGTAAGTAGTATGCCAAAGACTCGAATAGATCTGAAAGTTCAGACGCTATCACTTCAGGTCGTTTCAAGCCTTGGATTCCGAAGGTTGTATCCACGTATGGGGTATTTATATTTACGTACTCTTGGTATTGCAGGAACTTACTCTCGCTGTCTTCAGGAGCATTGGATGGATCACAACACACATTAAGACGTGATGGGTTTTCGGAGTCAGGCAAGAAAGCCTCTACTCCAATGAGATTGCAGTTGCCGACCGCTATCCGAAGCATCAGGTAATCCTTCGTCAACCGTGATTGCCTCTGTCTCATCTGACGATCGGCATCTAGTTGTGGAAGGTTGCATTCTTCGTCGCTCGACTTCAATAATCAGATATGGACTTTCTTGAGCTGGGGAAGGCCATTCAGGCTGGTTTCAGACCTATTCAACACCCCTGAATTCATGCCAATACAAGTGGAATGTGGTTGGAGCTTTTCCTCGGCCTTGACTAAATCAGGAGACGTTATGGTCTGGTGGCCATTTTCTGATCCCCTACGAGCAATCATAACCACCAGGATGGGTGAGATGGATAATCAAGGAGGAAACTTTAACGCACACTCTACAGATGGTGTTATCATGTGTACACCTTGGGACCTGGAAGCAAATCCTATTGTCCTACCTTCCCTGCCTTCTCTACCCAAGCTCTTCGATGCAGAGGCTGACTCTGATTCCGCACCCCAGATCATTAAAATCGCAGGGTTTGACAATGCAATGGTCGCCTTGACTAACCAAGGTCATGTTTTGTTGTTCGATAATCTCAGCGAAGCCTCACGCGGCAATTGGCAATATGTGAGAGATTACTACGCAGATCTTCAACGTCGATTCTTCTTAATACTTTGCACACGCAGCTTCCAAACTTTAGTGAGGCCAGTAGAATCCGAAATCACGATGCATTTTCCAGTGCCAATCTGGAGGCTCCCCGAGCGGATTTCAAAATCACACACGTAAGAAAACTCCCACTCCTACTGCCCAAATCCAATGACCAACATTCAACATGTATAGATCTCGGCACATTTTCGTACTTTCATTGCCTATTCGGAATCCATCGTGTTAATGGGGAACACAGAAACCAAACATGACACACAACCCAAAATCATACCTGGTTTACAGAATAAGTCAATCATCTCTGTGGTATTGGGAGATTATCACTTCGCAGCTGTCACTGCGACCGGCAAGTTGCTCACCTGGGGTCAGTATTCCGATGGTGCACTAGGGCTGGGTGATCCAGGACAATTACCGGCTGGTGCGCCAGGTGGCTTCGCAGATGAAAGCCATCGTCTGCACGCGTTGGAGACAAGGCGAGGAACTCCTGTAGATGTAGAGATACCGACCGAAGTACGATTCGATCATCATAGAAAGAAAGCTAAGGAACGCTTTTGTGTCTCCGCTGCTGCATCTGGTTGGCATACTGGTGCTCTCGTCATTGATTTAGAGGCAAGGCGCATTTATTCCTGACCTCTGATTTTACCCCATTTCTTGTTCATGGGTACTAATCATGGCTAACAGACGAATGAAAATGAAGATGATAGTGATCTCGATGTTGATCTACAGGAGGAAACGCGAACTCCAATCCGAATGCGTCAATATTTTGGTACTGGGGGAGGACGCGGGCAGGGTGAGACGCCTCCAATACTTCCTGGCGGTATTCCCGCTCAGAACCCAGGTTTCCCTTTCATCGGCCGTGGCGGAGGCCTATTCAGAATTGGATTTGCTGGAAGAGGAATGCATAGAGGTCGAGGGACATAAAGTGGATCATAATCCATACCTATGAAATCTCAGGCCTTATGCCTCATTATCTGATTTCTTGAAATGGCACATGTATGTACTTCATAATCTGTAAAACTGATTGTATGAATCACATTTTATATACATCACGATAGTTCGGTTTGAAAGACTAGGTTTAAAGAATGGGTATTAATTAGCATGAAATACATGAAGTAGCAGAAGGTCATCTGAATCTGGTTAGGATGTTCCTCAGAGGCACTGGCATACGACTCTTAAGTGTTTCAGGAGGGTTGGAGGCATCACTGGCACGGCGTAGTGCATTCTCGTCCATGGTATATCTATTAGCGAGAGAAGAGGCTTTCGATTTAACCTTCTTGTTTTCCTTACCAGAAACAAGGGTGTTGCAGAAGGAACGTCCAAGTGAAGACGGGGTCTGTGTCTTTAACTTATTAGGAAATGGTATAGCCCCTAGGTTTGTTATCGCAGTACGTTTGAGATGCTGAGCGGAAGACGTAGGATTCGTGGTCTCCGGTTCCTGACGATCCACTGCAAGCACACATGAGGGAGACGGAGTTGTAGCTTTCGTTTGGGAAGCATAAGTATGTCGTAGAGGTGACGGCCGTTTCAAGGAGCGTGTGTTCGAAGGTCCAGTGGAGTGACATATGGGAGGAGATACCACTTCTTGAACTGGCGCAGTATCTACGGAGCCTGATTCGATGAAAGGAGCCTCAGCAAAACGTACGCTCTTGCATCGTTTGAGTATACCACGAGGGGAATTAGACGAAAAAGTTGGCGAAACGCTGCCGGCGATCGATGGAGAAGGTGTATTAGCATTTGTTAGTTCATTCTGGGTGACATCGAGAGCTGTCCCTCCAGATGCTATAATATCAGATTCAGAGGAAATTCCCTCACATCGTTCCTCGATGACGGGACGGTCGGAAGCTAGCTTGAAACCAAATTCAGGAAACTTCTCCAAGAGGCTGCCCGCAAACGCCCATTCATCATCGCCATCGCCCACGTTCGAAGAAGGAGGAGGATCAGGCAGAGAAGCTTGGATGAGTTGGAGATTCTCCTCTTCTTGTAAAGCTGGACAATGAGGAGTCTTGACCTGAAGTGAGGCGCATTGCGATCTTAGCGAATCAATCATATCTTGAAAAGCAGTAGAAGATCGTGTCTTCCCGGCAAATTCGAAAGTGGGACAGTAGGACGAGGGAGACCCGAGGAAGGCAGTAGGAATACTAGGGTAAGTACTTGATTCTACGGCTTCAGACTTTATCGATAGCGGCGCTAGAGATTTATTTCCACGGCGTACAGCGAGAGTTTTAGGAGCAATATGCAAGCTTCCAGCTGATTCTAAAGACAAGGGAATAACACACTGAGAATTAGAGACAATGAGGGACGGTGGATGAGTATATACGCCGTCGACAGGGGAAAACGATAGCTCTTCTGGTTTTTCCTTTGAAGCGTTTGCTTGCATATTGTCCTTCTCTTCTTCCTTGAAATACGAGTTGAGATTCCGTAGTTCCACCATCATATCTACAACATCGGGATTCATGGATCCCGCAGGAACTTGGACGGACCAGCGTTTAGTTCTGCCTTCAGATTTGAGGGTAATTTCACGCTCAAAAACAAGAGCGTTTCGATGATGTGGATTGGAGCCAGGTAAGCGTTGTCGAGCTGGGCTCGCCACAGGACGTTGTCTGGATTTCGACAGGGCCTGTTGAAAAGCGTCTCCGGCGTATAAAGAACCTTCTGGTTTCCACGGCATGACATTGTTGTCTTCAACCTCGCCCCAGGGAGTATGTCCTGGGGCTTCAGCAGACCTAAGGCTTTCCTTGAGACAAGTAGTAAGCACAGCGAGAGAAATTGATAGTTTGTTTACACACCGTCCATCTAGATATACAAAGTTCCTCCTTCAGCAAAGTCCTAAGGCGAGGAGGTGTAGGTATTGATGCTATTGAATTGGGTAGTGTGTTCAGCTGTGACTTTGTACAGACAGTGTTGTTGACAGTAAGGAATGTCGAAAGAGGATGCACGCAGCGAGAAGGAAAGGGAGGGATTGAGTCGAAAGAGTCAACGGAAATTGTGTCGAGTGATAGTGATTCGGATAAGAGGCTATAGTTCAAATCAGAAAGCGCATCAAGCGACGGTGTAGTAGGAGACGCCATGTAATCGTTAGTTAGCCCGAAGATTGAAGATTCGAAGTCGCGTAGGAACGGAAACATGATCACGTGTACAATCGTATAACATCTCTGGGGTATTACTATCCGTCTCTTTTTCTGAAATTGCTCAAAGCGGCCATACCGGTAGCATCGGGGCTGGGTTCAAGTCAGGTACTCAATCTTGATATTGATATGCGTGTTCAAATGGTTCAATCGTAGATAATTGTTCCTGGACGTTGACATTTACTACAGCATATCAATAATTACAAGTCGCGTATAACCATAGCCAAAAAAGGTGGAACTGGGCGATCTCAATGTTGCTTGAAGTATACAGCAATTTAACGGTTGACAGACCTCTGACAGTGCGGTATTCCCTGGTATTCGTTCTTCATTGAATGCTTATCCAGATAGTGATATTGCAGTACAGCATGGTCATTACCTTTTTAACAGTGAGTTGATGTTTATCGAAACATTGTCCGAATTTTACGAGCGAAAAATTAGAAGGATAGGGGCAACAAAAAATATCAATATGTAGCTGGCAGTGCATGTGCAGATTTCGGCGACGCAGAACATCCGTCTGGCCATCTAGTATATATCCCAATCACTCATCGAACCATTTGATAATTACCGAATGCTCACCAGTGGTCTACATTAGGTCCACAACTCCACTGCCTGAGTCGTTTGAAGCCCCAAATCCCGCATGACGGTATGATTCCTATCATGGTATCGCGGTCTGCATCGGAAGTCATTCTCGCACCGTTTACCGAAACTACGAATTTGAATCAATCTCAGACGGCATCCAGTGGTATTGAGCCGGTCGTTCGATGTCTGCGGAAAGTACAAGTGCAAGATCTATAGCCGGAACTGGTCTTTCGGGGAGAGCTGTCCCCAAGGAGTCACTTCAGTTCAAGTCCTGCGCACAGATAATTGAGTATTTTCTTTTGAACCTATGAAACGCCGGCCTCTCATTGGGCCGTCGCGATCTTTTCAAGGTTGGAAATTTCAGAGAAATACTTTACGCTCAACATTAGATTCAGCGCAGCCTTAAGCACTTACTTACGCTGAATGAAGAAATAAAAGATACCCAATCGGATGGTCGAGAACCGCATCTCGACACTGCTCTTGGTTGCCAGTTTCCACGTCAGTTGGTGAACACAAGGCGTTCATATCGCAGTTGAAGTTCATGGAAAGGCTGCCGGTTGATCTTATATGGTGGCAGTTCGAACGTGGGAGTAACTGTAAATATTGAACGTCAACCAATCCAGGTCCTTGTTACGGGTTTACTGGAACTACAAAGTTCGCTGTCCACCATCCGCTTATGCTGAGTGGACACAGTTTTACACCGAGAATTGTCAAAATTTGCGTCAGTGTGAATGTTCCTTTGCTTGCGACATGCTAAGATTCTTTGGACAGTACGAATCCTCAGTGAAATTTGAAGGAGTTTTTCGGGTTATTTTCGAGGTGATTAATCCACAAATTTACTCTTTATGATGATCTCGAACTCTATTTGCACGTCAGTCGTAGGTTGATTTCTTTGCAATTCAACCTGGGATGACATTTTCGCTTTGACTGAAACTCCGTCTTATTATTCTATACTGCTGTTAACTGACGCTTAGTTGCACCAGTTTTTATCTCCTATTCGGCACTGTAGACTTAACTATCATCATGTCGAATCATAATTCTCTTCCTCCTCGGAGTCCCTTATCATCCACGCCTCCAAGTAACGGCGGGTCCCAAGCAAAATTAGGCTTGGTACCGACGAACAATGTTACTACAAGCGACGGTGTCACTGTCCGCGCCCGGATCGATCCCACATTGACTGTGGCAGACGTGGTCAGGCAGCTTTGTGTCAATCTGAAAATCAAGGGATCCCCTTCGGATTTTGCATTAAGGGATGAATTCCATGAATTGGTGACCAACGACAATCTGAGGAAGAAAATTAAAGCCAAACTGGATCTTAAGTGAGCTACTATCTAGTGTTAAGAATCCTGAGTTAATATACCAATGTACAGACTTGTCAATGCGCCCAATAAAGAAGGGAGGGAGATTGCAGAAAGACTTCAAGCGAGGGACCAGAAAACAATGAGGTTGACGTTATATACCCTCCAGAGATATATCAGGGTGAGTTCTCTATATTGTTGGTCACGGATGTCTCTGGAACTTTTTAGGAAAACGAGTTTGCTTCAGAGTTCATCAATTACGACGGCGTTGCACAACTTGTGGACATTATCTTCACCTCTCAGGGCAATACATTAGCAGTCAGTTAATGCAGATAATAAGACTATGCTTGTGCTCACCTCTTTTCACTTCGTAGTACGCTCTGACGGCCATGCAAAATCTGATGGAGCTGGATTACGGGTGGGCGTCACTTGATGAGGCTTTTATCTTCAGAGTTGTGCAGGTGTTGTCGTCTCCCCAGTCCCTGATCAACGTTTGTCGTCCGGCGACCGCAATACTGAAAAAGCTTGTGGAAGCCGATCCTTCTGATGCCCCAGGACTTCAAGTTGGTTCCAGCAAGGGCGCGCCTGCTGTAATACCTGGATCGGTTTATCACTACGGTTTCACTATCGTCTTCGAACAGATGCGAAAAGAGAAGAGCCTATTAGAAACCATCGTTAATCGTCTAGGCAGTGCCGACACCGCTATGGCACAATATAGGTATGTGGCTCGTTTCCTGACCAGGCTTCTTCCTTTGACTTTCTCATTCAGCATGATGCTGATAAATTCGCTGTTGTCTCATGCAAACGATGTGCGATGGGAAGAGTTTATAGCAGAAATGGAGAGGTTTAACATGCGGAAAGCTGTTGTGGTAGGTCTATTTTTATTCATAGCCTCAACTTCGGTTAAACTTTGTTATCAGCGGCTCATGTCTCAACATATGGTGGAAGATCTCACATCCTCTATCCTGGATTTCCAAGCAAACATGCTGAAAGTGACTTATCGCAAGAAAAGCACCCCTGTTAATGTCGAGGACCAACCTTCACACGTAGCAGATCTCAATTATATATGGAATCATAGCAAATTAATACAGGAAGTCGACGAAAATGGGCAACAGCTCAAATGGCGCAAGCTCGGTTTTGACACTGAAGATATTGAGCTCGAATTCAATGACGTGGGTATTTTGGGCTTAGAATGCTTGGTACGCTATCGTTTTAGATATTTTCAAGTGGATTACCGATTTGATTCTACTAGAAACGATTCGTCGAGCGAGATCCTGATTTTTCCAAGGTAGTTATCTTTTGGTTGTTGTTTTCTAACCTGTATTCACATCATCTGACAGATGGTTCTGGAACAACTGAGTCGTCCTGCCGAACGACGTTGTCCTATTGCTAAAGCATCGAACGAAGTTGTGGAATTGTTATCAGAACACTGGGCGATATTCGCCCCCGGGTGTGGGTGTTTTCACCCGTCATTGACTGAAACTTACGATGTATGGTCTTACCTCTAGATTCGACTACGACCACATTTCAGCCGTTTTTCTTAGACTTCTACAAAGTCCATGCACTAGCCACCAATTTCTTTCTAAGGATGTGGAGCGAGAGCGGTGCGGCGTCTGGCGATTTTGTTCGAGTCGTAGCTTTGGTGCGTAGCCAGTAAGTTTCATTTTCACAAGGTCGTCCATCTTTTTGCCTGATTTAGCTTCTTTATTAGGGTCAAAGTTGCTCTCCATAGTGAGAATGTGCGGGCATGGCACGAAGTCGAGCATGACTTTCTAAAATGTGAATATCGTGCAGTCCGGGACAGACAGATGAAAGAACTAGAGAAGGAAGATGACCTATTAAGTAAAATCCCCGTACGGTGGGTACTTTTTTTCATTGGTGTCTCTCAATACGTTGATCCACACATTATTCAGTAATCTACGGGCAAAGATATTCAAAGAGTCCTATGAATTTGTACGCCAGCAAAGGACACAATGTCTATTACAGGGAGCTTGGTTTGTTATTGCATTACCAGGAAATGCTCCCCAACCACGAGACTCTCGAAGGCCAAGTAAGCCGTGGCGGTATGTTGAGCTTGAGATCTCATATATCACTTCTCTTTTCTGATCTCCGTTGTTTCAGGTTTGTGCGCTTGGTGAGCACTTCGGTATATTAAGCCGTTCTCAGAATCTTGTCTCATGGTCAATAGGATAACAGCCTAAAGTACTTGCATTATATCGACAGTGCGGTCAAATTTCCTGTTCGCGGTGGTCTCGAAGACCTTCCAGACAGAATAGAGATTGCTGCAATAAGCAAAATTGCAACAGGCACTTGTGTTCCTCCTCCTAATGTTCTTCGAGATCACAACGATCTTCCTCCTACTAGTCCCCTAGCTCCTTCCCCACTCTCATTTTCTCTTCTCAGTATACATGAAGAACAAGGCTCACTCGCGGACCTCATAGCCGCAGACCAATCACGCTGGGCTGACTGGACAGACGGATTGAACTTGTTGAGAAAAGACGGTGGGCATGTCGCGTCCGATGAAACAGCAGGATTCGTACAGGTGTTGACCGAAATCGGTCTCAAGATCAAGTTGCTCGGTTCGTCTTTTCGATTTTATTTCCTTGATTGCCTCTCATTGTGTTGTTCAAAGACCTCTCCGGCGAAATGGTGGAAATCCCTAGTGGGTTGACTGCAGGTTCTCCTCCACCCAACACCGACTTCTTTTTCTCTGAATTGATATGATGAAAGCAGAAGATAATCATGTTTTTGTATTCTGTATGCGTAAGTAGTTGTGTGCAGAAGAGCCTATTGCGTTATATACAGTGCAGTTGATGCAAAAATGAGGGGTGGGGTATGTGAGTATGGCAAGTGATAGTGAGTGGGAGGGTGATATGAAAACAGCGGGGGTTGAACCCGACGAAATGCTACAAGAGGTAAGATGCGCGAAAACTACAGATATGATACATAGATGTTCAGTGACAGTTGAAGCACTGTATGTTGAGAGCAAGCGAAAGCTCATTAAGAAGATTAGTGGCCGTTGAAGCCCTCTAAATTTACAGAAATGAGAGTGAAGTTTGGCTTCTTCTAGTGTCCGTTTACACTTCCGTTGGGAGTATTGGCTACACTGGCTCGATATTCCTCGCCGGCTTGGAAGAAGGGCTTGAAGATGGCATCCGCATCGTGGAAATCGTTGTGCACGACGTTCACAAGGTAACATTTATCCATCAACTCGGATATGATCTTCGCAGAATCAGAATCCGGATCATAGACGCGGGCCCATTGCTGTCCAAGTTCAAAAGCTTCATCCTGTAGACAACAAGATCTATCACATTGCACGAGGAACTGTCACAAAAGATACGAACCTTCCACGCCATGAAGCTGACAGACTCCACAATTGTTGGCTGAACGATTTCCTTGCCTGGGAAAACACCCCAAGTTACTGCGTTAGGTCCCTCAGAATGAGTGTTAGTGCGGAGGTCGCCACGCTTATTGATAACGTAGTAGGTAATATTGCTGTCTCGTTCAATGTGAGAAAGTAGTAGCGTGAGCAAGGCGGGTTTGACAAAGAATTCGAGATATGCCTGTTCATATAATTGTCAAGCGTGTCCCCCGTTCTAATCGTGGAGATCAGACCTTTTGATACACATAGCCGTTACGGGGACCCCACCCAAAGACCTTATCGTTGCTTTTGGCACCATTAACCGCAGGCTGGGAGTTGATCGTAAGGAAACCGAGAGAATTCATACGAGCGAGTTGCTCAGAAATGATCGAAGTCTCTTTCAAGGGCTTCTGGTCTGACCATGGAAGGGCATCAAGTTTGCCTACGCAGAATTGGACGAAAAGGTCGGCGACTTCGGCGAAAGTCGATGGTTGCCCCCAAAGTCTAAGGGCATCTTCTCTCTAGATACGAAGAAATCAGTGAAGATCGAAAGTTACAGACAGAAAGGCACGAACAGATTGCTTGATGGAAACTCCATAGCCATCTAGTTCGCCATATGCTGGACTACGTGAGTCACCAAAACGGCCGTTGGGGTATTCGTCCCAATTCTCGGTTCGAGAAATATAGGACTTGGTTCGGTTTGCCCAGAAAATGGGTCGAATGGTCTCTTGGCGTCGGGTAGGTGTCAGAGACTAGGAATATTTGGATCAGAAATACTATAGATGTATAAGGACAGCCCACCTGTCTCCAAGGAAGCGGTTTGACTGTCTCCATCCTGGGTACCAGGTTCAACTCTTCAAGCAACATCTTCGTGCCTCTTTCCAAGTTCATCGTATAGAAGTGCAAGCCATGAATGTCCAGATTCGCATTCAAAATCTTCCGGCACATTTCTGCAACAAGTTTTGTACCGATTTCCCTAACCTTTTCGTCGTTGGCCTTGTGTGGTTCTAACGCTTGTGAAAAAGTTTGGGGTATAACCGTTCTGGCCAGACTGGTTGCCCTTTGGAAGCCATTCCAAGTCTGAATTGGTGCGACACCTGGAACGATAGGGACAGTGATTCCAGCCGCTCGAACAGCCTTGACCCAATCGATGAAAATATCGACATCGTAAAACATCTGTGTAAAGATGAAATTTACACCAGCGTCGATTTTCTCCTTCAAGTACTTCATTTCGAGCTCCTGTTCTTCAGGAGGCAGAGTCTGATGTTGAGGGAAGCCGGCGACAGCGATGTCGAAGTAGTCTCCGTATTCACGGCGAATGTGTCGGACAAGATCAATACCGTGCACGAAGCCACCCTCAACAGCCTCCCATTCCTCTTTACCCATGGGAGGATCACCTCTCAGTGCAAGAACATTCCTACATCCAGAGTTTTTCGCTTCCTAGTCATTGCTAGATCAGTGGGATTTATCTAAAGATAAAGAAATAGGAATTACGACGCACCCGGAGAGCAATATCGACTTTCTCTTTCGGCATGTTGGTACATGTCAGATGCATGCAAGTCTCAATTCCGACAAGTCCCTGGCATGTTTTTACCAATTCCGCAGTGAGCTCAGATGTTCGACCGCCAGCATTCCTATGCTTTAGTATCAGGGCACTGCACGAGAGAGGTAAGCTGGCCGTACCAAGTGATATCAATAAACTCTGGACCAAGCCCCCGCATACGCTCTATACGATCCAGCAAGTTTTGGAGGCCCTTTAAGACAGAGTAAGGTCTGGGAATGCAAGAGATGTAAGAAAGTTTAATATACTTGGGCTGTCCTAGGAGGAAAGTATTCAAAGGACCACCAGATTTTATTTTCTCTTTCGCATTGTGCGATTTTTTGGGTGACTTTCATGACGGCGTAATGTCGTGAAGAAGGAAATGAAAATGAAAGTTATAGTCAAAGAGGAACAATGGAGGTTGGTGGGTAAACTACAGATAAATCATTCGATTGGGTGATTCGTGTGAATCAAGACCCGGTAGGTACGGTCTTGCGTTTCCGATTTCTCAATAGTAACACTGGTACTGGATAGACTCACTGTGTTGCATTCCAGCTGCATCGGCAAACTTGGTTGATAGAGTAATCGAGACAGTATGGTATTATAACTACAATAGAACATTTTGTTGGTACTATTAAGTAGGTCTGGTAACAGAAAGTTCAAAGGTCCTGATCAACTAGTAAGATAACACATGTAACCAGAATAACAGCAACTATTGCAACCATTACCGCCAGATGAGGCCTATCAAAAGCAATCAACAAACAACAGACTGTGAAGAGTGAATGCGAACATACTTCGTTCCTGCCAGAAACGCCCGCATATCCAGTAAATCTCGATAGCCATTGGAATACCCCCAAAGTCCACCCACTATTGCAAGTAGCGACGCAGCAAACTGAAGGCCTGATAAGGGAATACTGAGGCTAGAGCCATTTGATTTCTCGCCAGATTCTGGCACAAGCCGAGCATGGAGAATCAGAGAAGACGATAAGACGGAGAAGAGAAGGGCTAGTTTTAGATGAGATAGAATATTGCGTTCCAGAAAGCAAAAGTCCCGTGCAGTACTTCCTGTATTCTGTATAACGCAGGCCTCGCATATGGCAACTTTGCCAATCCGGTAACTTTGGGTCTCGAAAACGGTAGGAGTAATACTAAGGACGAAGAAACTGATGTGCCGACCGGCACAAGATGATATCCTACACGGTCCCGTGATCATGTTCGACTTCATAGATAGTTTTGCTACTCTTTCCGCCAACGAACCCAACGAACCCTCACGATAACCATCACGACGCCATGGTCGGCTTTTTCAAGAGGATCCTCTCTCTTGGAAGTAGAAAGAGTAGCAGAAGAAAGCAAGCACAAGCCGTCCGTAGTAATGATTGGTTGATGAAGTGGGAGCTCAGACAAACCAGCCGTCGACCAGTGATGAGGACCACGAAATAGCTGTTAACCTTCTGCTACGATCTTCCTCTGCACGCTACGCTGTTGTTTCTGAAACAGACTACACAACACTTCCCCCACTTCGTAAGTCACTCTGCGATCAATCAGTAAATAAATGCCGACTTTTACAATAGCTCACCGATCAATACTGCCATTAGCGCACACACAGAGTCAACCGCTAGCCTTCCAAGTGCTAGCATAACACGATGCGGCACTTACACGGTTAAAGTTCATCCCCGGCAACGCCATTCTAGTACGGAATTCCCAATGGCAAACCGTGGTATGGTCGATGAGCCTCCAAAGACACCTCAACCTCGCCGCCGTGCACAAACAACCGGAGATGATCTCTACACACCTGCAAGTCTGCGTAGAGATCCTTCTGTTGCTAGTTTACTCGATCTGTACGACGAACATGGCCATCTTCCACTAGAAGCATTCTCGAATACTCCACCTCGGGAAGGCCGTCCACAAACTCAACGAGCTGGCTCTACACTGCGGGAGCTACTTGGGGAGCCCGCAAACAGTCATCAACGTCATAATACTAGCAACTCGTTGGAAGGTGACATTTCTTGGGCCGAACGATTTCTTGGGTGAGTCACTCACTCCCTATTTTGTTAAAGTCAATCATTGATAAGAGCTTGTAGGGAGGCCAACAGTGCTGCGTCGTCTGTATCGTCTCTTATCCTTCAAACACCCGACAACATTGGTTCTCGCTTTTCCGACAGTAATTCAATCAGCAACACTCCTTACGACTCCACATTCGCTAGTGAACATGATTTTTGTTCTGCCTCTAGCTTCCTTGATAATCCCGCTATATCTTCAATGGAAGTAGAACTTAGTGCGACAGCTGAATCTTCACAAGTCATTGAGTCACCCTATGTCACTGAAAATCCATATCAAAACTTGAACCAGGATCCGAAGACTCCTCGTAGAGCTTCTGAGGTCTTTGGTTTCCTTACAGAGAAGCGCAAGTCTCGCCCTCCAGCGGAGACCCTTGATAGACGTCTTCCTGGACGGCCTATTCCTTTGAGCATGCCATCAGAAGAGGACTCAACTGAGAATCCTGCATTCTCCCGATTCTCTGCTGTTCCCTCTGAGCTCAGAAATAATCCTGCTATAGATTTCTGCGACACTCTCTCGAACGAGTCCTCTGATCAGCACGCATTGTACAACAACCCTCGTGTATCCAACGGTTCCCTCCAACAACGCCCTATTTCTCGCATGCTATCCCACGAAGAAACCTCTTTGTCCTACCCTCGGGAACAGGCTAGCGGACCTGAGCTGGAAGATGTTCGCGAAGTGAAAGTGATATTGACCGCTCCCACTAGAGTGATTGTCACTGCCCCGACTCCGTTGGCAGACACTAGTGACCGGCCTACCACTAGAATGCCTCGTGGGTCTCGCTCCCTCCACCGTCATCGTTCACGTAGTAGCACAAAGGAGCGGGAATACCGACAGGGACTTGTAGAGCGCTCGAACTCTCCCAATTCTTCCGATCTTTTTACCCCCATACCTTCCCGACCCATGAAACTTCGCCGCTCTTCAGCTTCTTTGAGCTCAACATTCACGGGCTCAGGATCTGCTCATGCATCCATCTCAAATCCGAAATCCCTGGAAAAAGAGAACAAGAGCAGAAGTCGAAGACAGGGTAGCACTAAATCGCTTATGTCTACGGTTTTTGACAAAGAAAACACGTATACTCACACCCTTGGTCTTGCTGTCATACCAGACATTCCTTCCACTCCTGTTCGATCCAATTCATCTTCACGATCTTCTCCGCTCTTGCGCACGGCTGTAACGCCAGCATCATTTAAACCCCCACGCGGTATGACGCCCTCACCTGCATCGTCTTCAGAGCTTTCACCGGTTGGGAAGATGATGATGATGGATGTGAGAAGGCAGAAGAGTAAGATGATAAGAGAGACGCAGGAAAAGACAGCGCGGTCACATAAGCAGTGGTGGCGAAGGTCGAAGAAGACATCGTATGAATGAACATATTGGGTGATTATTTATGCTTCAATAAGAACTATGGTATGTTCTGGCTGTCACGTATGCATCCGTTTATCAGCTTTTCTTGAGTTCTATGATTTGTCTTTTTTTTCAAAATTTCCCTCGAACTATTGCTGTATATCGATTAGCTAGTTAGACATGATATGCGTAGCTTCTTTCTCAAACGACAAGCCCTCGCAAATTTAGTTGCGCTGTGGTATCACCCTGTCACATCCGTCATCGTTGCTATGGGTTGGAGGATCTGTCTGTCGACTTGAGTCATGTTTGATTTCTTCGTCTTCATAGCTCTCCAGTGCAAGTACTCCAAGCTATAATAAGGTACTTGGTGCAGAATTGGAGAGTGAATGGCACGTCCTGGAGCGTTCACAGGCGGAGAGGAGAACCAAAGGAGCGTGCCAGTAGTGTCCCGGGCGAAGTGGCTGGCTGCATGAAGGACGTAGTCAGGATGCAGAAACACAGCTGGTACTATGATTTATGCTTACTGGTTTCTTTTGGAAGCTTTGAATATTCGTACCTCATATCCATTGAGGAACTTTGTGGACTTGAAGTACTGACCTTGACTCGGATTGTGACGAGCTCGGGACACGTGCATGTTACTGAGCGCGTCACAATGGCTCTTCGCCCTTCATCAGTGTTCTGCTCCAGGCGAAATTGATCTTGACTCTTTGTTGAGAGCATGGGGTCAGAAAGTATCGAAGATTTTCTCACCAAACAGATACTGATTGAAGGAAACATTGTGGGTCTGTCGCTCGATCGTCAACGTTGGTGATTGATTAGAAATTCTAGATCACATATCGTTCTCTTAGTCGCCAGCTTTCTCTGCATGTGAATGCTGCGAAGAAGTCAGACTTTATTGTATCTTTCGCTCGTCAAGCTGCTGATCTCTTTCGTCTATGTCTGTACATATGTATAGTGCCCTCGCTACATTCTATATGAAAGCTAGGAGAGACGGTGAATCCAAAGTCGCAGCGACATATCTAATCAGTGGCGAGGTTCAACTAGATGCTTCGGGATCCGGCGCAATGGACATGGATGTGGACATGGAGAATAATAGAGAGAATGCTGAGTATGAGGTTGATGATGCAGAAGAAGTTCAATTAGTGGAGGTCGTTCTTGTTGGAGAAAAGGACTTGCAGTGTATGTTACTTGGCTGGTCTCGTCAACTCCGGTATACCGTCTGAGTGTTGCACAGACACACGACATCCAAATTCTCCACGATATACAGCACTCATATCTACAGCCTATCCCCTGCACCTATACGCGTACGTCGCGCTCCATTTGTATCAGCTGGGTTGCTTACAAAATGCGGACTCGTCCTAGGATATGGGACTTATTTGTGGTCCCAACGAAATCGTACGGGACATTGACAACAAGAAGGGAACCGAAATGGAAGCCATAGTTGGCAAGATTGTCGGGAACGTGCAAGTCCGTCCATTCCAATAATCTTTCTCATCTCTCATACTAAACTGACGCTCTGTTGGGCAGCAAGGGAAAGGAAAACCATATGTACCACCTCCCCCTCCTCCAGCCGTTGCAACTAGTGTTTCTGGGTCGAAATCCTCCGTACCTGTTCCTAGTGAAAATAGGACTACAAAGAAAAACACGTTGACTTCAGAAAAATCGAAAGCAAGCGACTTCTTGTGCTAAAGCAAAGCCGAGAGAAACGAAAAACATAAAAGAGGCGATCAAGAAGGAGACGAAGAGAATGGTACCGAAGAATATTCTGTAGAGCTGAATGCGAAGTCTGCTGGTGCATCCAAGGATTCCAAGCATGAAGAGAAACCTTCCAAAGTAGGAGTGTGTTCTGTATCCTTCATCTCCATTACTTACGTAGGCGGATCTGAAGCGCAAACAGGAAAGCCCTTCGGAATCTTTGCACGAGAAAATCGACCTTGCTACTTCTTCGAAAGCCAAAGGAAAGGTGTTGGCCAATAAGGTTACCCTTCTCGTCTTGCAATGGCAATGCTCCCACACTTACCTTATGCTCTATAGACTGGGGGGGCCAAACGAAAGTTGCCTGATTCCGAGAGTGAAGATGAAGGAGAGAAGTTTCCAGTCACGGTCAAAAAGAATGTGATTGTTAGCGATGAGGAAGTAGATCAACCGATACTCAGAGCAAACCGTGCAAAGGGTAAAGATAAGGGCAAACA
>JAOTPV010000244.1:0-2500 GCA_028011355.1 Lentinula aciculospora
GTAAGGAGGTGTTATAAAACTAATAGGTATGTTTCTTTTAAAAGTAAAGTGAAGTCCAAGATTTCTGTGTTGTGTACATTGACAAAGCAGTGTTAAAAGTAGATTGAAATATCCATTGTTATTCTACAGCTATAAGAACCTAAATATAAGTGAAGTCCGAGATTTCTGTGTTGTTGTGTATTGAGAAAGTAGTTGTCAAAAGTGGATTGAAACACATATTGTTATCCACGGCCATAGGACCCTGAAAAAACCGCATCCCGTCTGATCTGCGCAGTTAACCAGAGTGCCGCCTAGTTAGTACCACGGTGGGGGACCACGCGGGAATCCTAGGTGCTGTGGTTTTTATTTTTGGTTGCATTCTGAAAGCAGTTAAGGGCAGGCCAGGTTATATTGTGGTGTATAAGTTATTTTTTTCTGCAGGGTGCAAAATTGTGGACACCTATTATCACACCTCATGGACTCTATGGTACAATAGGAGCAAACAAGTACCTGTTCCTACTATGAAAGGAGTAGTCATCATGATAGAATCACATATTGGAGGTATCTTGGGTGTACACTAACTAGTATTGGGAGTTATGTGATTTTTCTTCTTTTGGGCCTGACTCACTCCTCAGGGATCAGTTGACTCTGGTGAATAGACACCAAGGCAGGAGATCTACACATTTTTGGATCTTTTTGCAGTAAGGGGGCTGGAGGAGAGTCAGAACCAGGCTTAATGTCTGGTGGGGGGAGAGCGGTGGAGAGGGGGGAATGAAAGATTATGAGGAATAAGGGAGGGGGTAGATGTTTAGTTGGAACAGAGAAACTTAAGGGTAGGTTAACACTTCATTGATATCACTGATATACATAACACACTCATTGAACACCCATTAGTATCACTGATATACATAACACACTCATTGAACACCCATTAGTATCACTGATATACATAACACACTCATTGAACACCCATTAGTATCACTGATATACATAACACACTCATTGAACACCCATTAGTATCACTGATATACATAACACACTCATTGAACACCCATTAGTATCACTGATATACATAACACACCCATTGATATCACTGATATACATAACACACTCATTGAACACCTATTAGTATCACTGATATACATAACACACTCATTGATATCACTGATATACATAACACACTCATTGAACACCCATTAGTATCACTGATATACATAACACACTCATTGAACACCCATTAGTATCACTGATATACATAACACACCTATTGATATCACTGATATACATAACACACTCATTGAACACCCATTAGTATCACTGATATACATAACACACTCATTGAACACCCATTAGTATCACTGATATACATAACACACTCATTGAACACCCATTAGTATCACTGATATACATAACACACTCATTGAACACCCATTAGTATCACTGATATACATAACACACTCATTGAACACCCATTAGTATCACTGATATACATAACACACTCATTGAACACCCATTAGTATCACTGATATACATAACACACTCATTGAACACCCATTAGTATCACTGATATACATAACACACTCATTGAACACCCATTAGTATCACTGATATACATAACACACCCATTGATATCACTGATATACATAACACACTCATTGAACACCCATTAGTATCACTGATATACATAACACACTCATTGAACACCCATTAGTATCACTGATATACATAACACACTCATTGAACACCCATTAGTATCACTGATATACATAACACACCATTGATATCACTGATATACATAACACACTCATTGAACACCCATTAGTATCACTGATATACATAACACACTCATTGAACACCCATTAGTATCACTGATATACATAACACACTCATTGAACACCCATTAGTATCACTGATATACATAACACACCCATTGATATCACTGATATACATAACACACTCATTGAACACCTATTAGTATCACTGATATACATAACACACTCATTGATATCACTGATATACATAACACACTCATTGAACACCCATTAGTATCACTGATATACATAACACACTCATTGAACACCCATTAGTATCACTGATATACATAACACACCTATTGATATCACTGATATACATAACACACTCATTGAACACCCATTAGTATCACTGATATACATAACACACTCATTGAACACCCATTAGTATCACTGATATACATAACACACTCATTGAACACCCATTAGTATCACTGATATACATAACACACTCATTGAACACCCATTAGTATCACTGATATACATAACACACTCATTGAACACCCATTAGTATCACTGATATACATAACACACTCATTGAACACCCATTAGTATCACTGATATACATAACACACTCATTGAACACCCATTAGTATCACTGATATACATAACACACCCATTAGTATCACTGATATACATAACACACTCATTGAACACCCATTAGTATCACTGATATACATAACACACTCATTGAACACCCATTAGTATCA
>JAOTPV010000244.1:12500-15000 GCA_028011355.1 Lentinula aciculospora
TGAGTTATATCAGTAGATGGTCAATGAGTACTGATATAACATGGTCAATGAGTGTGTTGAGTTATATCAGTACATTTGTCAATGAGTGTGTTGAGTGATATCAGTACATTTGTCAATGAGTGTGTTGAGTTATATCAGTAGATGGTCAATGAGTACTGATATAACATGGTCAATGAGTGCGTTGAGTTATATCAGTAGATGGTCAATGAGTACTGATATAACATGGTCAATGAGTGTGTTGAGTTATATCAGTAGATGGTCAATGAGTACTGATATAAACATGGTCAATGAGTGTGTTGAGTTATATCAGTACATTTGTCAATGAGTGTGTTGAGTGATATCAGTACATTTGTCAATGAGTGTGTTGAGTTATATCAGTAGATGGTCAATGAGTACTGATATAACATGGTCAATGAGTGTGTTGAGTTATATCAGTAGATGGTCAATGAGTACTGATATAACATGGTCAATGAGTGTGTTGAGTTATATCAGTAGATGGTCAATGAGTACTGATATAACATGGTCAATGAGTGTGTTGAGTTATATCAGTAGATGGTCAATGAGTACTGATATAACATGGTCAATGAGTGTGTTGAGTTATATCAGTAGATGGTCAATGAGTACTGATATAACATGGTCAATGAGTGTGTTGAGTTATATCAGTAGATGGTCAATGAGTACTGATATAACATGGTCAATGAGTGTGTTGAGTTATATCAGTAGATGGTCAATGAGTACTGATATAACATGGTCAATGAGTGTGTTGAGTTATATCAGTAGATGGTCAATGAGTACTGATATAACATGGTCAATGAGTGCGTTGAGTTATATCAGTACATTTGTCAATGAGTGTGTTGAGTGATATCAGTAGATGGTCAATGAGTACTGATATAACACGGTCAATGAGTCTGTTGAGTTATATCAGTACATTTGTCAATGAGTGTGTTGAGTGATATCAGTAGATGGTCAATGAGTACTGATATAACATGGTCAATGAGTGTGTTGAGTTATATCAGTAGATGGTCAATGAATACTGATATAACATGGTCAATGAGTGTGTTGAGTTATATCAGTACATTTGTCAATGAGTCTGTTGAGTGATATCAGTACATTTGTCAATGAGTGTGTTGAGTTATATCAGTAGATGGTCAATGAGTACTGATATAACATGGTCAATGAGTGTGTTGAGTTATATCAGTACATTTGTCAATGAGTGCGTTGAGTTATATCAGTACATTTGTCAATAAGTGTATTGATCAAATATTAAGTGATAGTGAGATATCCGAGCTTTTTATGTTGAGCAGGTTGATCAATAGTTATAGGTCACATTATACTTGTGTTGAGGAGTCAATCTTATTGGTGAGTAGTTACTGGCTTCAATCCTTCCTTTCTTTTCCCTATGATGACTTTATTCTCTTCCCCGTCCTACAAGACCATGCTGAGAGACAGAGGATCTGTTTGCAAACAGATAATGTGTCCTTTTTGGATGCACAGTTGTACTTGCCAGTGCCATTTAGTCTGATCTTGTGTTCTTTCATCCTGTGGACCCTTTTGTGAACTCTGATGAACTGATGAAATTTTTCTTTTAGATTCAATGCTCTTTTTTTGAGGGGAGAGGGCACTTTATCTACAGAGTTGGTGAGTTGGATTTACTTTTCTCTATTTATGATGAAAATTTCCATACATTCGCAGTTTCCACTTGAGTGCCCATTTAGTACTCCCCTAATGTGGAACACTCATATTCCCCCTCTATATCATGTTGAACCCAAAAGGCATGTGTTGAGTGTGGGCCACCTCCTTTGGAGATGTGCTGGTGGAAAACAGGGGTTGGCACTATGAGGGTTCATAATGACCTTCCTTTGGATGTCTGAACTTTGCCTTTCTTATTGGTTAGTTGCATTGTACTGAATATTTCTCATTGTAGGTTTGAATAGGGACTGGTTATCAGTAAGGAGGTGTTATAAAACTAATAGGTATGTTTCTTTTAAAAGTAAAGTGAAGTCCAAGATTTCTGTGTTGTGTACATTGACAAAGCAGTGTTAAAAGTAGATTGAAATATCCATTGTTATTCTACAGCTATAAGAACCTAAATATAAGTGAAGTCCGAGATTTCTGTGTTGTTGTGTATTGAGAAAGTAGTTGTCAAAAGTGGATTGAAACACATATTGTTATCCACGGCCATAGGACCCTGAAAAAACCGCATCCCGTCTGATCTGCGCAGTTAACCAGAGTGCCGCCTAGTTAGTACCACGGTGGGGGACCACGCGGGAATCCTAGGTGCTGTGGTTTTTATTTTTGGTTGCATTCTGAAAGCAGTTAAGGGCAGGCCAGGTTATATTGTGGTGTATAAGTTATTTTTTTCTGCAGGGTGCAAAATTGTGGACACCTATTATCACACCTCATGGACTCTATGGTACAATAGGAGCAAACAAGTACCTGTTCCTACTATGAAAGGAGTAGTCATCATGATAGAATCACATATTGGAGGTATCTTGGGTGT
>JAOTPV010000244.1:25000-29689 GCA_028011355.1 Lentinula aciculospora
TATAACATGGTCAATGAGTGTGTTGAGTTATATCAGTAGATGGTCAATGAGTACTGATATAACATGGTCAATGAGTGTGTTGAGTTATATCAGTAGATGGTCAATGAGTACTGATATAACATGGTCAATGAGTGTGTTGAGTTATATCAGTAGATGGTCAATGAGTACTGATATAACATGGTCAATGAGTGCGTTGAGTTATATCAGTAGATGGTCAATGAGTACTGATATAACATGGTCAATGAGTGTGTTGAGTTATATCAGTAGATGGTCAATGAGTACTGATATAACATGGTCAATGAGTGCGTTGAGTTATATCAGTAGATGGTCAATGAGTACTGATATAACATGGTCAATGAGTGTGTTGAGTTATATCAGTACATTTGTCAATGAGTGTGTTGAGTGATATCAGTACATTTGTCAATGAGTGTGTTGAGTTATATCAGTAGATGGTCAATGAGTACTGATATAACATGGTCAATGAGTGTGTTGAGTTATATCAGTACATTTGTCAATGAGTGTGTTGAGTGATATCAGTACATTTGTCAATGAGTGTGTTGAGTTATATCAGTAGATGGTCAATGAGTACTGATATAACATGGTCAATGAGTGTGTTGAGTTATATCAGTAGATGGTCAATGAGTACTGATATAACATGGTCAATGAGTGTGTTGAGTTATATCAGTAGATGGTCAATGAGTACTGATATAACATGGTCAATGAGTGTGTTGAGTTATATCAGTAGATGGTCAATGAGTACTGATATAACATGGTCAATGAGTGTGTTGAGTTATATCAGTAGATGGTCAATGAGTACTGATATAACATGGTCAATGAGTGTGTTGAGTTATATCAGTAGATGGTCAATGAGTACTGATATAACATGGTCAATGAGTGTGTTGAGTTATATCAGTAGATGGTCAATGAGTACTGATATAACATGGTCAATGAGTGTGTTGAGTTATATCAGTAGATGGTCAATGAGTACTGATATAACATGGTCAATGAGTGCGTTGAGTTATATCAGTAGATGGTCAATGAGTACTGATATAACATGGTCATGAGTGTGTTGAGTTATATCAGTAGATGGTCAATGAGTACTGATATAACATGGTCAATGAGTGTGTTGAGTTATATCAGTAGATGGTCAATGAGTACTGATATAACATGGTCAATGAGTGTGTTGAGTTATATCAGTACATTTGTCAATGAGTGTGTTGAGTGATATCAGTACATTTGTCAATGAGTGTGTTGAGTTATATCAGTAGATGGTCAATGAGTACTGATATAACATGGTCAATGAGTGCGTTGAGTTATATCAGTAGATGGTCAATGAGTACTGATATAACATGGTCAATGAGTGTGTTGAGTTATATCAGTAGATGGTCAATGAGTACTGATATAACATGGTCAATGAGTGTGTTGAGTTATATCAGTACATTTGTCAATGAGTGTGTTGAGTGATATCAGTACATTTGTCAATGAGTGTGTTGAGTTATATCAGTAGATGGTCAATGAGTACTGATATAACATGGTCAATGAGTGTGTTGAGTTATATCAGTAGATGGTCAATGAGTACTGATATAACATGGTCAATGAGTGTGTTGAGTTATATCAGTAGATGGTCAATGAGTACTGATATAACATGGTCAATGAGTGTGTTGAGTTATATCAGTAGATGGTCAATGAGTACTGATATAACATGGTCAATGAGTGTGTTGAGTTATATCAGTAGATGGTCAATGAGTACTGATATAACATGGTCAATGAGTGTGTTGAGTTATATCAGTAGATGGTCAATGAGTACTGATATAACATGGTCAATGAGTGCGTTGAGTTATATCAGTAGATGGTCAATGAGTACTGATTATAACATGGTCAATGAGTGTGTTGAGTTATATCAGTAGATGGTCAATGAGTACTGATATAACATGGTCAATGAGTGTGTTGAGTTATATCAGTAGATGGTCAATGAGTACTGATATAACATGGTCAATGAGTGTGTTGAGTTTATATCAGTACATTTGTCAATGAGTGTGTTGAGTGATATCAGTACATTTGTCAATGAGTGTGTTGAGTTATATCAGTAGATGGTCAATGAGTACTGATATAACATGGTCAATGAGTGCGTTGAGTTATATCAGTAGATGGTCAATGAGTACTGATATAACATGGTCAATGAGTGTGTTGAGTTATATCAGTAGATGGTCAATGAGTACTGATATAACATGGTCAATGAGTGTGTTGAGTTATATCAGTACATTTGTCAATGAGTGTGTTGAGTGATATCAGTACATTTGTCAATGAGTGTGTGTTGAGTTATATCAGTAGATGGTCAATGAGTACTGATATAACATGGTCAATGAGTGTGTTGAGTTATATCAGTAGATGGTCAATGAGTACTGATATAACATGGTCAATGAGTTGTGTTGAGTTATATCAGTAGATGGTCAATGAGTACTGATATAACATGGTCAATGAGTGTGTTGAGTTATATCAGTAGATGGTCAATGAGTACTGATATAACATGGTCAATGAGTGTGTTGAGTTATATCAGTAGATGGTCAATGAGTACTGATATAACATGGTCAATGAGTGTGTTGAGTTATATCAGTAGATGGTCAATGAGTACTGATATAACATGGTCAATGAGTGTGTTGAGTTATATCAGTAGATGGTCAATGAGTACTGATATAACATGGTCAAATGAGTGTGTTGAGTTATATCAGTAGATGGTCAATGAGTACTGATATAACATGGTCAATGAGTGCGTTGAGTTATATCAGTACATTTGTCAATGAGTGTGTTGAGTGATATCAGTAGATGGTCAATGAGTACTGATATAACACGGTCAATGAGTCTGTTGAGTTATATCAGTACATTTGTCAATGAGTGTGTTGAGTGATATCAGTAGATGGTCAATGAGTACTGATATAACATGGTCAATGAGTGTGTTGAGTTATATCAGTAGATGGTCAATGAATACTGATATAACATGGTCAATGAGTGTGTTGAGTTATATCAGTACATTTGTCAATGAGTCTGTTGAGTGATATCAGTACATTTGTCAATGAGTGTGTTGAGTTATATCAGTAGATGGTCAATGAGTACTGATATAACATGGTCAATGAGTGTGTTGAGTTATATCAGTACATTTGTCAATGAGTGCGTTGAGTTATATCAGTACATTTGTCAATAAGTGTATTGATCAAATATTAAGTGATAGTGAGATATCCGAGCTTTTTATGTTGAGCAGGTTGATCAATAGTTATAGGTCACATTATACTTGTGTTGAGGAGTCAATCTTATTGGTGAGTAGTTACTGGCTTCAATCCTTCCTTTCTTTTCCCTATGATGACTTTATTCTCTTCCCCGTCCTACAAGACCATGCTGAGAGACAGAGGATCTGTTTGCAAACAGATAATGTGTCCTTTTTGGATGCACAGTTGTACTTGCCAGTGCCATTTAGTCTGATCTTGTGTTCTTTCATCCTCGTGGACCCTTTTGTGAACTCTGATGAACTGATGAAAGTTTTTCTTTTAGATTCAATGCTCTTTTTTTGAGGGTGAGAGGGCACTTTATCTACAGAAGTTGGTGAGTTGGATTTACTTTTCTCTATTTATGATGAAAATTTCCATACATTCGCAGTTTCCACTTGAGTGCCCATTTAGTACTCCCCTAATGTGTGAACACTCATATTCCCCCTCTATATCATGTTGAACCCAAAAGGCATGTGTTGAGTGTGGGGCCACCTCCTTTGGAGATGTGCTGGTGGAAAAACAGGGGTTGGCACTATGAGGGTTCATAATGAACCTTCCTTTGGATGTCTGAACTTTGCCTTTCTTATTGGTTAGTTGCATTGTACTGAATATTTCTCATTGTAGGTTTGAATAGGGACTGGTTATCAGTAAGGAGGTGTTATAAAACTAATAGGTATGTTTCTTTTAAAAGTAAAGTGAAGTCCAAGATTTCTGTGTTGTGTACATTGACAAAGCAGTGTTAAAAGTAGATTGAAATATCCATTGTTATTCTACAGCTATAAGAACCTAAATATAAGTGAAGTCCGAGATTTCTGTGTTGTTGTGTATTGAGAAAGTAGTTGTCAAAAGTGGATTGAAACACATATTGTTATCCACGGCCATAGGACCCTGAAAAAACCGCATCCCGTCTGATCTGCGCAGTTAACCAGAGTGCCGCCTAGTTAGTACCACGGTGGGGGACCACGCGGGAATCCTAGGTGCTGTGGTTTTTATTTTTGGTTGCATTCTGAAAGCAGTTTAAGGGCAGGCCAGGTTATATTGTGGTGTATAAGTTATTTTTTTCTGCAGGGTGCAAAATTGTGGACACCTATTATCACACCTCATGGACTCTATGGTACAATAGGAGCAAACAAGTACCTGTTCCTACTATGAAAGGAGTAGTCATCATGATAGAATCACATATTGGAGGTATCTTGGGTGTACACTAACTAGTATTGGGAGTTATGTGATTTTTCTTCTTTTGGGCCTGACTCACTCCTCAGGGATCAGTTGACTCTGGTGAATAGACACCAAGGCAGGAGATCTACACATTTTTGGATCTTTTTGCAGTAAGGGGGCTGGAGGAGAGTCAGAACCAGGCTTAATGTCTGGTGGGGGGAGAGCGGTGGAGAGGGGGGGGAATGAAAGATTATGAGGAATAAGGGAGGGG
>JAOTPV010000245.1:0-29372 GCA_028011355.1 Lentinula aciculospora
CAACCTCACCAACTCCTCCTTGAAGGCAGCCTCCTGTGCCTCAATTTCGATTTGACAAAGGTGGGCATGTTCCGCCTGCTCTTGAATGAGATGTGCTCATCATTCTTGAATGGTTTCGGTAGTGGTGACAGTGATGGACATGTCGAGAAGGATGAGAACTTGAGAAAAAAACAGAGAAAACTATTGTGTTTTATATGCGTTCGTTGTTGAGGGCAGGTTTGACTTAAAATTTTTCATTTACCTCGATCACAAATTGCGTGGCATTTTGAAAATTTTACTTTTCCTTTTTACTTTTCCATTTTACCTAATTTTAGATTTGTTAATCATCAACAATCGCATAGGCTTTTGAGGGCAAAAGCCTAAGAGGGGGATACTGTTATATCTATGTGTGGCGACGAGGACAGAGACGACGGAGCAAAAGCACAAGCACAAGCACAAGCCAAAACACAACTAGCGAAGCCCTTGACAGCGACAACACTAGTGCACTAAGGCGGAAAGGATAGAGTGATCTCAACAGCAGTGATGGCACGAAGGGCCAAATCACAAGGGTTCAAGTAAGGCAAGCTAGTCCCCAATGACCAAGTTAGTATTGAATGTAGCAAAGACAGAGATACAGTGATGAACCTAGTCCCCAATGACCAAGAGGTCGAGATAGGGAACTAGGAGCTAACTACGGTACTATATATACTCGTCTGACAATAAGAGCTGAGAACGAATAAGAATGTAAACGGTGGAGCGTGAAGATAATAAACAGAGGTGAGAAGATAAGAGTGCGAGAGCGCAAAGATGAAGAGCGAATGGGAATAGTTCCAGTAGATAATAACAGAGCGACAGCGTGAGAGGGATTTAAAGAGGAGCGAATGGGAATGATTCCAGGGAACAATAATGGAGCGACAGCGCGAGAAGGATTGGAGAGAACAATGGGAAAGATGGTATCAGGTGAGAAGGGATGGAACAATCATGGATGAAAGGAGCGCTGAGCGATGAACAGTCATAAACACGATCATGTGATGAACGGAAAGAAAGCACGTGAAAGAAAAGAAACGTAAGGAAAATGATGTAAGTACCGTGTCACGACACTATGCAAGCTAAGTTGTTATGAAGCTTCGCGATCCATTCCACTACTTAGATATATTACTTATATCCTTTTACCACTATGCAATTACTTCGCAAAGGAATTCTGATGTGAAGCAATTACTTGTTATCTCGTTTCATCCTTATCAGATTCACACTATTCCTTTTATATCCCTTCCTTTGTTCTTTACTTATGAGCTAACCCATTTGGGCATGACATTGCTTCATGATCCTGACTTACCTTTAGTATAAAGCTGCGGTATTGAATAGGTAGTTCCTTAGTTTAAATATCAGCCTTGATAGCACTTCAACAGTGATACCAATTAATCATTTATCCATATCATTGTTTTGACATCTCTACTGTCAGTACATTCTGCGACGGTCATTGCAAATGGAACACGTTTACTTTCTTCTCTTGCAGACACACGAAGTGTCGAGGACTCCACTAATAGTGGAGTCTGTTATATCTATGCAAGCTAAGTCTTTACGAAGCTTTGCGAACTATTCCGCTACTTAGATATTACTTATAACCTTTAACCACTATGCAATTACTTCGCGAAGGAATTCCGACGCGAAGCATTTACTTTTATCTCTTATCATCCTTATCAGATTTACACTATCCCTTTTATATCCCTTCCTTTGTTCTTTACTTACGAGCTAGCCAATTCGGGCATGGCATCGCTTCGCGATCCTGATTTACCTTTAGTATAAAGCTACGGTATCGAATAGGTAGTTCTTCAGTTTAAATATCAACCTTGATAGCACTTCGATAGTGATACCAATTAATCCTCTCTATCTGTATCATCGTTTTAAACCTCCTCGCTGTCAGTACGTTCCGCGATAGTCATCGCGAACGGAACACGTTTACTTTCTTCTCTTACGGACACGCGAAGTGTCGAGGGCTCTACTAATAGTGGAGTCAAGGTCCAACTACTTAGTCTAGGATTGTTTTACCTCGCGAAGTATTTTACTTCGTATTTTCCCGCGATCATTCCCGACGATCCCTTTGTGCATGATCATAACAGTATATTTAAACTGACACTCGGCACATTCGTCCTCATTACCCTTCCCATTCTACTCAACAATTTCCTTTCTTTTCAACAATGGTCTACACAAGGAGCAGACGAAACCATACCAACACTGGAGGATCCGACGAGTCGGTAAGAGAGGAACCAGAAACGGTTAACCCTTTCACATCGAACGTGACAGGCTTTGCGCCCTTCGCGGAATCAATCTCAGGAGCAGGACACTCTCGACGACAATCTAACGTCTTCGGTCCAGCCCCAGGACAACCTGCTAGTGCGCGGGTTTCAAGTCATCACGCCCTTGGTCAACCTGACCATTCCGAATTCGAGTACCAAGTACTCTATACAGAAAACGGTGACCCCATTACTGTACGAACACCGCGAAGAAATCACACGGCAATACCAACAACAGAGATGGAAATCCCACCATCTCCTACCACCTTTACCCTTGCTGACAGAATGCGTCAGCAGCTAGCAAACGCTCCCGGCCCTTCGCGAGGTCGGATACCAATTACCACGATGGAGATTCCGGAGAACATCGAAGAAGCGGAGATCGACGAAGAGGTAGGTCCTGATGAGTCAGGAAATCCCGGAGAACCAGGGGGATCTGATTCCGATAGTCCTGGGGGTCCCGGGGCACCTCGAGGTTCTCGTGTTCCTAGTTGTTCTAGGAGTCCAGTGGAACGGGTAGGTAGTGTCCATCCGGACCCTACTGAACAACGCATCTTAGATGTGTTTCACGCGTTTAAGGGTTCTCTCGATAACCTCGGAACAGTTCTCATGGGCATGAACGCTAGCAGCCCCGCGGAATCCGGAAGATCGAAAGTCAAGGATCCTGAAGTATTCGATGGATCTGACTCACGGAAACTGAAAGGTTTCCTCGTTTCTTTATCTTTGGTGTTTATTGATTGTCCGTCGTATTTTACTGATCAAAAGAAGATCAACTATACGTTGTCGTATCTCGGTGGTTCCGCGAAGGAATGGTTCGAACCAGATATTCTGGATCTGAATCTCTCCACAATGCCAGCGTGGACGAGCTCCTTCGCGGCATTGGTGAAGGAACTTCAGGACAATTTCGGTATGTACGATGCACAGGGGGAAGCCGAGGATAAGATCGGCATGTTAAGGATGAAGGAATCCGACAATGTATGGAAGTATAATATCTGTTTCAATACCCTCGCGGCGTCTACTAACTGGGACTCGCACACCCTTAAGTGGGCTTATCAACGCAGCTTGGCAAGCCGTATCAAAGATGAGATGGCTCGTCTTCCGGAACCGAAGACACTCGCGGAATACCGTTACGAGGTACTTCGCGTAGATAACAGGTACTGGAGATGAGAAGAAGAGCGGAAAAGAGATGCCGCTAGATCGACAGGTGCTTCCTCGGGAGGGAAAGCATCGAATACGTCGAAGAAGACCACACCAGGATCTTCACAAACTCCTACCACCACCACCATGACGTCGACCTCGATGAATAACTCGGGGAAGAAAGGTAAGTCGAGTGGAGGTGGAAATTCCTCGTCATCGATGAGTTCTGCGGTGGCTAAACCTGCATATGCGAGCAACCTCGGCTCGGACGGAAAACTCCTCGCGAAGGAGTCAGAACGACGAAAGAAGTTGGGGTTATGCGGATTTTGCGTGGGAAGTCATAAGTTCAACGACTGCGAGAAACGAAAAGCTCGCGAAGCTCGTGGACATGCCGCGGAAACACAGGAAGCAGTGGCAAGTACCTCTTCGGTATCGGAAAAATAGTCTGCAACTCCTGTACCCCAGTACGAAGCGGGAGTTGCGTTGATCAGGTTTGTACTACCGGGGAAGTTAAATTAAATGCATCCACTCTTTCTTATGATGAATGATCATTTAAAATACCTCTTACTATAGATTTTTTACTTCGCGATGTCTCCGCGAAGCTTTCTTTTGTCTCTTTACTCGATTCCGGTTCTACCGATTGTTTTATTGATTCTCGATTTGTACATAAACATTCTCTCCCTACTTCTTCGATTTCTCCAATCAATCTCCGACTCTTTGATGGTTCTTTATCTCCGAAACCAATTTCCGAGACTACGTCTCTTAACGTTCGGTTTCCCTCTGGCGAGCTACTACTACTGACATTTTATGTCACTTTACTAGATTCCTCTTGCGAGGCAGTTTTAGGTTACAGTTTCTTGACCCGCTACAATCCATTGATTGACTGGGCATCGAGAAACATTACATTCCATTCCACTAAGCAAGTTGACTCTCCCTCGACGTCCTCCCTTCCGCGAACAGTCGTTCCGGAAGAAACTGTCCCCTCGCGGGGTCAGCCTACCATTTGTTCCGAAGAGGTTCCTTTGCGATCCTCATCGTGAACTCGTTCTCGCCATTCTCCTCGTTGCGAACTCGTTCTCGCCATTCTCCTCATCCTTTATCGGAGACTTTCCCCTATGAACCCATCTATTCCTATCCTTCGATGGCTCAATTGGCCGCTTCGCGACTTGAAAACCCAGAGATCGACATTGCTCTTGTCAACGCGGAACTATTCAACCATGCTTGCAAGAATGCCAAGTGTGAACCGCTAATCTTACGAGCAGTCCACAGCGAAGTCACAGTGCGAGCTGCTTCGACAACTTTGGCAGGCAATCCCTCTTCATTACCGAAGCATTACGCGGACTTCGCAGATGTCTTCAATGAAGTCGAATCCGAAGTGCTGCCTGAGCATCGACCTTACGACCTAAAGATTGAATTGGAGGAAGGCGCTGAACCACCTATCGGTCGTCTTTATCCCCTTTCTGCCAAGGAATTAGAGGCCCTACGCGATTTCATCGATAAGCACCTTGAATCTGGTGCCATTCAACCTTCATCCTCTCCTCACAGAGCTCCGGTATTATTCGTACCGAAAAAGGATGGAAAACTTCGACTTTGCGTAGACTTTCGTGGTCTTAACAATATCACGAAGAAGGATCGATATCCTTTACCTCTCATTTCTGATTTACTAGACGCTCCGAAAAAAGCTAAGATTTATACTAAACTTGATCTTGCTCACACGTACCATTTAGTTCGAATCGCGGAAGGCGACAAATGGAAAACAACATTCAGAACCCGTTGGGGTTCTTACAAATGGAAGGTTATGCCATTCGGACTCACTAACGCTCCTGCGGCTTTCCAAAGGTTCGTGAACGACATATTCGCTGATCTTTTAGATGTTTATGTTATCGTCTACCTCGACGATATCCTTATCTACTCCAACGACGAGACACTACATCGCGAACACGTTAGCAAGGTTCTCCATCGACTTCGTAAACATCGACTCTACGCGAACATCGCGAAATGCGAATGGGAGATCGATACGGTAGAGTATCTTGGGTACATTCTTTCTCCGGAGGGCTTAACAATGTCGAAAGACAAAGTGAAAGCTATCATTGACTGGCCAGTGCCTCGGAAAGTCAAAGACGTCCAGTCTTTTCTTGGATTTGCTAATTTCTATCAACAATTTATTTATAATTATAGCAATATCGTAGTTCCGATGACGCGACTTACACGAAAGGATACACCTTGGAACTGGAATACCGATTGCCAGGAAGCCTTCGAGAAGCTCAAATACAGCTTCACTCACGCTCCTATTCTGGCACACTGGGAACCAAACCGACATCTAATCATGGAAACAGACACCTCGGATTACGCATTAGCTGCGATCCTCTCGATTCTACTACCTGACGGAGAAATTCACCCTATCGCATTCCTCTCAAGGACTTTTCAGGCTGCGGAACTCAATTACAACACTCACGATAAGGAGCTTCTCGCGATTTTCGAAGCATTCAAAGGCTGGCGACATTACCTCGAGGGATCGGGAGATCCTATCGACGTCGTTACTGACCACAAAAATCTCGAATACTTCTCGACGACGAAAATCCTTACACAACGACAAGTTCGTTGGTCCGAGTACCTGCACCAATTTAACATGGTGATCCGATTCAGACCAGGTAAGTTAGGTGAAAAACCTGATTCAATGACTAGACGCTGGGATGTCTATCCAAAAGAGGGGGATATCGGTTACGTGCAAGTTAACCCACATAATTTCAGACCCATTTTCACTAATGAACAACTAACTACTTCTCTTCAAGCTACGTTCTTAGAAGGACCGGCACTTCGCGCCTCCATTGTTATGGATTTAGAGGCACTCCATTCCGCTATTCGCCATTCAATCGAAATGGATCCGGAATCAATTGCGGGATTGAAGTACGCGAAGGACGGTATGAACACTCATTGGACATTAGGGTCTGATGGACTGTTACGACTTGACGATCGCATTTACATTCCTAACATTTCTAATTTACGACTTCAAATTTTACGCTATTTTCACGACCACCCACTCTCAGGTCATTTTGGTCAAAATCGGACTCTGGAAGCTATTCGACGACAATACACTTGGCCAAAGGTTCGCGAATTTGTTCGCGATTACATTAATTTGTGTACGGTTTGCGGACGCAACAAACCTCGTCGACATAGACCTTACGGTCTACTCAAACCACTTCCGGTTCCTGTCCGACCTTGGGATTCAATATTGATGGACTTCATCAAACAATTACCGGACTCTAAAGGACATACAGCTATTTTAGTTATCATGGATCGAGCCTCGAAACAAGGCATTTTCATCGCAACACACGACAAAATAACGTCCGAAGAGCTCGCGGAGTTGTTCGTCCATCACGTTTTCTCAAAACATGGAGTTCCTAGTCACGTCACTTCTGACCGAGGCTCGGAATTCGTTTTGGCATTCTTTCGTGCTTTAGGGGAAGCTCTCTCGATCAAGCTACACTTCACCTCGGGATACCATCCTGAGGGGGATGGACAAACAGAACGAGTAAACCAGACTCTGGAACAATACATTCGTATGTATTGCGTGTATCAACAGGACGATTGGGCAAAGCTTCTGCCTATCGCGGAATTTGCATACAACAACGCTCCTAACGCCTCTACTGGTATTACTCCGTTCTTTGCGAATAAAGGTTATCATCCTAACATTACAGTGAAACCTGAAATCGACATCCGTTCCGATCGTGTGATTGACTTCGCGACGAATTTAGATGAGATTCATTCCTTCCTCCGCGAAGAAATTACTAATGCGCAAACTCGATACAAAGAGCAAGCGGACAGAAAACGTATTATTCACCCTGATTTTCCCATTGATTCACAGGTATTTGTACTAGCAAAGCACATAAAAACCACTCGACCTACCGCGAAGTTCTCCAAGAAGTACCTTGGACCTTTCAAAGTTCTTGAGCACGTAGGAACTCTTTTGTACAAGTTACAACTCCCTTCCTACCTCAGTCGTATTCACCCAGTCTTCCATGTATCCCAACTCGAGCCCTATACTCTGAACTCGATCCCTCATCGTGAACAAACTCCTCCACCTCCGGTGGAAGTCGAAGGCGAAGAGGAATACAACGTCGCGGAAGTATTAGACTCGAAATTGGATCGTCGATACAAAAGATGCCCACTACGGTATTACATCCGGTGGGCAGGATACGAAGGTACAGATGAAGAGTTTTCCTGGGTCGCCGCGAATGAAATTCACGCAGACGAGCTGGTTCCAGCTTTCCATCTTCATTACCCTCACAAACCTGGACCATTATGATCAATGACCACTTAATTGCTTTTATTCATGCATTGAAATACTGATTTTATTTTATCAAGTTAAAAAACTCATCGCGAACCCTTCGCAATTCATCACCATTACATTCCATACTACATTACCTACTAAAGTCCAACTCATTACGCTAAGGAGTTCCGCGATGTATTCGTCGCGAAGCTAACTCCCACTATCACATTCCTACTTACCAAAAATCATCATGATTCATCCTTCACGAAACAACAATTTAACTCTCACATTTCCTTCCTTCCTAAACCATCGCGATTTTTCCCTCACGGAACGAATCTTAACTCTTTATACTTATTAAAAACCCAAAACTTTACATATCCAAAACCACCAAAAAAGGCAAAAAACTTATAGATTAACCAAAGCAAAACAAAACAAAAACAACAAAACAAAATAAAAGACAACTACAAAAATTATATAAAATATTTACAAGTCCTACAACTATACTACAACCCTTCGCGGAAGTTACGATGCGCGTCGTTTCCCTTCGCGAACCAGCCTTCTATTTCTATCATCTTCATTTTCTTCCTCTTCCGCTTCCTCTTCCTCTTCTCCTTTTTCTTCGTCTTCGTCTTCGTCTACTTCCTCCTCTTCATGTCGGGGCCGCACTACACGAACAAGTTCTTCCATTGCAAGCGCGGTGCGACTCGTGAACCCGATCAGTGTTGCCAGTTGGGAGTTCATCGTCTTGTTTTGCTCCGTGAGCAAATCGAGTCTTTTTTCCAACTCTACACCCCCAAACCCTCTATCCGCGACACGTCTTGCGGGACCATCATACAGACCCTCTTCTACCCTCGGTTTCTTCTTCCTGGATCTATGAGCAGCATTATCTCCTGCCCAGCTACACCTCTGTCGTTGGAGGTGACAGGCCAGGCAGGCCTGAGTCCGGGGCTTCCCGGGTTGCACGATACAATTCGAAGTGTTTCCTTGTGAAACACAACGAACGCATCCTTCGCGATTACGCGAAGGAGTGGGCGTAGGCACTTCCTCATCATCATCATCGTCGTCGTCGTCATTGCCATCTCCATCATCTGGGTCAGGAGCCGAATCAACCTAAATTCCGTCAATTAATGATTCCATTGCAAAGAAACTAATTACTCACCTGTGAAGCTACTCGTTTTCTTTTCAAAGTCAAAACCCCCACTTCCGGGGAATCGCGAACAACAGATGCGGACTTGTATGTTTTGGATTTAGAACCCGAAGGCTCCCGCGATATTACCCCACTTGACCATCGCGATGCAGCGTGTGCTGCACGATCCCGACATTCCTGTAACTCCTGTAGAGCTTGTGCTCTACGTTGACCTCATTCTCGCTCTTCTTCTGTGAGCTTCTTCAAGGCATTGGCCTTCGTCTTCGCGATGTTCTCCTCGACTATCCGTTCTGCTTCCCGCTTCTTCGCGGCCTGCTTCTCTTCCTCGAGCTTCCTCTCTTCCTCGAGTCTTTTCTTCTCTGCCTCACGCTCCGCCTCACGAGCAGCCTCTTCTTCCAACCTCTGCATCTCCTCCTTGAAGGCGACTTCCTGTGCTTCGACCTCGAGTTGATGAAGGCGGGATCGTTCCGCTTGCTCACGAACGAGGCGTGCTCGTCGTTCTTGTACGGTTTCTGTGGCGGTAACGGTGAAAGACATCATATAGTGATGAGGACTTAGGAAAAAAACAGAGAAAACCTTCGCGTTTTATATGCATTCTCTCGTTGAGGGCAGGTTCGACTCTGAATTTTTCGTTTACCTCGATCATAACTCGTGTGGCACTTTGAAAATTTACTTTTCTTTTTTACTTTTCCATTTTATCTAATTTTAGATTCATCAATCATTAACAATCGTATAGGCTTTCGAGGGCGAAAGCCTAAGAGGGGGATACTGTTATATCTATGCAAGCTAAGTCTTTACGAAGCTTTGCGAACTATTCCGCTACTTAGATATTACTTATAACCTTTAACCACTACGCAATTACTTCGCGAAGGAATTCCAATGCGAAGCATTTACTTTTATCTCTTATCATCCTTATCGGATTTACACTATCCCTTTTATATCCCTTCCTTTGTTCTTTACTTATGAGCTAGCCAATTCGGGCATGGCATCGCTTCGCGATCCTGATTTACCTTTAGTATAAAGCTACGGTATCGAATAGGTAGTTCTTCAGTTTAAATATCAACCTTGATAGCACTTCGATAGTGATACCAATTAATCCTCTCTATCTGTATCATCGCTTTAAACCTCCTCGCTGTCAGTACGTTCCGCGATAGTCATCGCGAACGGAACACGTTTACTTTCTTCTCTTACGGACACGCGAAGTGTCGAGGGCTCTACTAATAGTGGAGTCAAGGTCCGACTACTTAGTCTAGGATTGTTTTACCTCGCAAAGTATTTTACTTCATATTTTCCTGCGATCATCCCGTGATCATTCCCGACGATCCCTTTGTGCACAATCATAACAGAGTCAAGGTCCGACTACATAGTTTAGGATCATTTACCTCGCAAAGCAATTCTCTTCGCCATTTCCCGTGATTACCCCGTGACCCTTTCCAATGATCCCTTTGTGCACAATCTTAACAACAGCGCGGGAAACCAATAGAAAGAAATATAAGGATATGGAAAGATATGGAAAGATGTGGATCATTATGGAGCATTATGGAAAGAAGTAAAAGAATCCAGGAATAGTGAGAAGAAACAAAGAAGGGAATGTAGGAAAAATGAAGTAGGTACCCATATCACATGTAGCATGTCACAACAACATCCAACAATTCCTGGGATTCTGCAACTTCTTCAGACAATTCATTCGTGGGTTTAGTCTTGTAACAAAACCGCTAACACAACTCACAGGGAATGGAACCTGGAAGTGGGAAAGGCAACAGGAGGAAGCATTTGGTGAGCTCAAGAAGAGGATTTGTGAGGAAGTAGTCCTCTTAATTCCTCATAACCATGGGAGGTTCTGAGTGGAAGCTGACTCATCCAATTATGCTAATGGCACTGTCTTATCCCAGTTTGTTGACAACAGGTGGCATCCAATTGCCTTTTGTTCCCATTCCCTTAATGGGGTTGAGCGTAATTATGAAATCTATGACAAGGAACTCATGGCAATTATTGATTCACTTGACAACTGGCAACAATACTTGCTAGGCATGGAGGAGCAGATTGAGATTTTCATGGATCACGCAAACCTCCAGTACTTCAAGAAACTGCAGAAGCTTAATTGATGACAAGTGCATTGGGTACTGGAATTAGTGGAGTATAATTTTGATCTTGTTCACAAGCCTGGTAAATTGATGACAAAAGCTGATGCCCTGTCGAGGTTGACAGGTCTTGAGATGGGGGACAAGGACAATGAGAACATTGTTCTCCTGAAAGCAGAACTTTTCATTCATGCTCTTGACCTATTGGCTCCTGAAGATCTCTTGCTATTGGAGATTCGGAGAAGTAGAAACCAAGTAGATCAACTCATACAGGACGCCCTAGCTGCCAAAGACCCTGAGTGGACTGAAAATGACAAAGCTATTACATGGAAGGGACATGTTTATGTACCAAAAAACCACATACTCCAGTCCAAAGTAATCACTCAGTACCATGACATGCTGCTAGCAGGACATCATGGACAGTATAAAACCACCGAACTGATCACTGGTGGCCGGGAGTTACAAGAGACACCAGGAAATGCGTTGAAGGTTGTGAAAAATGCCAAGCTATGACAGCTCATCATACCAAACCATTGGGACGACTACATCCACACTCAGTACCAATGGAGCCTTGGCAGATAATCAGTACTGACATGATAGGGGATTTGCTGGAGTTGGGAGGTTACAATGCCATATTGGTGTTTGTCAATCAATTTTCCAAGAGACTACAGCTAGTTCCGTCACATACTACAGTTACATTAGAAGGAATGGCGAAAATCTACCATGATCATATCTTTTCCATTCACGGTATACCACGGAAAATCATTCATGATCAAGGACCCCAATATCATTCCTGATTCATGAAGGAACTTTACTGCCTACTAGGGATCAAAGTGAACTACATTACGGCATACCATCCCCAGACTAATGGCCAGACTGAATGAACAAACCAGGAGATCAAACATTATCTCCATCTATTTGTTAATTATCATCAGAACAACTGGCACAAATGGCTACCACTTGCAGAGTTCACCTACAACAATTGAGTACATTCCATGACGAACATTTCTCTCTTCTATGCTGACAACGGCAGACATCCCTATAAAGGCATGGCACCTCAAATAACTTTGGACAACCCCACAGCACAGGTGTTTGCAGATGGAATGAAGAAGGTTCGAGAGGAAGTTGGAGCATCCTTAGGGAAGACCAATGAGGATACAAAGAAATACTATGACAAGAAGAGAAAAGTGGGAGTGGAGTACAAGCCAGGAGACAAGGTTTGGCTCAAGGGAACTAATTTGTTGACAGACCAGCCAATGAAGAAGTTAGGTGACAAACAATTTGGACCATTTATGGTTCAGAAGAAGATAGGTGCTAGCTCCTATAAACTAGATATCCCTTCTGCATGGAAATGTATTCATAACATTTTCAATGAAGTCCTCTCTCCTTACAAGGAACCACAATTCCCATCTCAACCATAAAACACCCAACCACCTCCCGTCATCATAGGAGAAGAAGAAGAGTTCGAAGTCAAAGAAATCCTTGATTCCTGGAAGGTAGGAAGGGGAATCAAATACAAAGTCTGATTGTGAGGGTATGGTCCACATGAGGACACTTGGGAACCTCGCTCCAACATCACACATTCCTCTGATTTGTTGAAGGAATTTCACAATAAAAACCCAACCAAACCCAAGCCTGCTACTCTAAATTGACTTGAAATCCTTATTTCCTTATTTCCCACCAAATTATTCCAACACATGCCAAAGCCAGACACCAAAATAACACCACCCCAATTACCCTCCGAAAATTTTGTTCAACAACAGGCACTTTGTGGAAGTCGCGCCCTAGGGAGGGGGTAATGTTATGAAAGCATCTATTTTCTATTATTCTTTTTCTTTTCTTTTCTTACCTAATCACTAAAGTGCTTGCACCAGTGCTCATTACATTTTCATTTACATCTAGATTACATGTGTTGACCTTATTGTTCTTGCATTGTTGTTTCACCAATGGACAACTCTCTTGTGCTTGTCATTTTGTTGACAGGGCATCATCATTATTGTCCCACAATCACATTTCTTTTATATTGCCTTATTGTTTACTCACCAAATACCTACAGCTTTACTTATGGATATGAGAGGCTCTTATTGTATATCCTCACAGTTACAGGGCAAGATACTTTTCACAATTTCATATCCCATATGTATATAAGACTTAGTATTTTGTAGTTATATTCCTTAGCTATATTCTCATCTATTCTCCTTAGTAGCTAGACTAGTATTGGGTTGTTTTATTCATCCTCATTGCTTTTTTGTCCTCTTGCTCATTGACTATTGTGGGATGCCTGGTTGTCTCTTGTGAGAGCTAGCGGGTCACTGACACTCTATTCTTCTGTCAGCAACTCACTAGCTTTCACAAATGATAACCAGGCATCACATAATAGTTGATGAGTGTTATATGTATGTAAATCAAGTTATTCCATGATTCTGCAATACAATTACCTCCTTCACAAACAGTTCCCACACCAAGGAATCTTTCATTATCTTTCCTCATCATTATCCAATGAGTTACTATCCCTTTTATATTCTTCCTTTGTTCTTTACTCTACAAGTTAGTCTATTCGGAGTTAGTATTGCTTTGTGATGCTTATTTAATGCATAGTATAAAGCTATGGTATTAAATTGTTATATCTATGCAAGCTAAGTCTCTACGAGGCTTTGTGATCCATTACACTACTTAGATATATCACTTATATTCTGTTACCACTATGCAATTACTTCGCGAAGGAATTCTGATGCAAAGTACTTACTTGTTATCTCTTCTCATCCTTATTGGATTCACACTATTCCTTTTCCTTGTTCTTTACTTACTCGCTAACCCATTCAGGCATGGCATTGCTTTGTGTGTCACGAAATGTCCTTTTTCATTATTCTTTTTCATTTCATTTATTTACTTACCTAATTACCAAAGCACTTACACCAGCACTCATTATATTTTCATTTCCATCTAGATTACATGCGTTAACCTTATTGTTCTCAGCGTTGTCATTTCATCTAGGTGTGACTCTCTCATGCCTGTCAGATCATTGACAGGATGACATCACTATCATTCCGCATCCATGCTTCTTTTTATATTGCCTTATTGTTTGCTCACTGAATACTTACAGCTTTACTTATGGATATGAGCGACTCTTATTGTATATCCTCATGGTTACGGCGCAAGATACTTCTCATGACTTCATATCCCATACATATATAAGACTTGGTATTTTGTAGTTATATTCCTTAGCTCTATTCTTGTCTATCCTCCTCAGTAGCTAGACTTGTAGTTGGGTTGTCTTATTCTCATCGCATTTCCATCCTCTTGCTCATCATTCATCATGTGATGCCTGGTTATCTCTTGTGAGAGCTAGCAAGTCGCTGACATTGTGATCCTGACTTACCTCTAATATAAAGCTATGGTATTGAATAGTTAGTTCCTCAGTTTAAATATCAACCTTGATAGCACTTTGATAGTGATACCAATTAATCAACTATCAATATCATTGTTTTAACATCCTTACTGTCAGTACATTCCACAAAGGTCATCACAAATGGAACACATTTACTTTCTTCTATATTGGAAACACAAAGTGTCAAGGACTCTACTAATAGTGGAGTCAAGGTCTGACTACCTAGTTTAGGATCATCTTACCTTGCAGAGTAATTCTCTTCACTATCTCCCACAATTAACCCCACGACCCATTTCCAATGATCCATCAGTGCATGATCATAACACAAATAGGTAGGTCTGTAGTTTTAATATCAACTTAGATCTGCCCATCTTCGTATTATGGATGTTCACTCCCTGTGATACATTCTCAACACTGCTCTGATGTTCTGCAAAGCAACCTCCACAAACTGATGCTGCTACTACCCTTCACCATTGGACCATTGACATGTGAGGGCACTACCAATAGTAGTGTCAATGTCCAACTACCTCTCCGAAACTCTGTGAATTGTTCCTCCCTTTGCAAGGGAATTATTCCCTTGCATTCCCATACAATTCCGTGATTATATTGCAATTGTTCCGTGATTCCGGATTTGCATGATCTTAACAAGATGAGAATAGAGCTAAAGAATATAACTATGAAATATCCTATCTTATGTATGTATGGTAAATGAAGTCATGAGAAGTATCTCACACCATAACCATGAGGATATATAATATGAGTCACTCATATCCATAAGTAAAGCTGTCGGTATACAGTGAGTAGACAATAAGGCAATATAAAAGAATAGAAAAAAAGTGATTTTGTAACAGTGCTGAATTACATCATGCTTAGGTTTGTGCTTGTGCCTGTGCTTGCTTATGTCACTCTGTTGCCTCTGCCCTTGTCACTACAAGGTTGATTGAGGGATTTGGGATCAAAAGCACATTACAGGCTAATATATACATGATATCAAATTTGTCAAACTCCAGACTATTTCTAGACCCTTCAGCTTTCTTCAGTTCCCTGCAGTTGCTCCCAGCTTTTTTTTTTCTTGTCATTCTCTAGATTTTCCCAGAGTAGATTTTCACTGGGGCCTTGTCATGAAGTGAGCCACCCCTATCATTTTCCTTTCTTTATGATACACCATCCGAGCTCTCCTACCTACAATAATCATTCCGGAACCTTCCATTCCATTCTATCAGTTCTGTTCCACTCCTTGTGCCTGAGCTATACAGTATTACATCATAATTCCCACACTCCGCCTTGTATATATAAGCCAGCCCCCACAGCCTGGTCCCTTATCTTGACCTCTTTGTCATTGGGACAGGTATGTCTTTTACCTACTTACTTGTATTTATTATCAATATAACTTTGTCATTGGGACCAGTATCTGCCCGCTTCCGCTCAAGTCTCCACTCCGCTCCGCCACCATCATCACCTCTTTGTGACATTAGGTCAAGATCCCCTACTGCACCGATAGCCTACCGATTAGGTTATCCTTGCAGGCTCTGCCTTCACCATGTCTACAGACGCTGCCGCACCAAGCCTGCCTGCCCAAGCTATTGACTGCTCAGCCTATCCACACGCTTTTGACACTAAAGACCAAACTCACATCCACAGCAGCGAAAGCAATTCCTGGGCTGACTGCAGTTCTCAACCCTGTCCAAACGCCGTTGCCAACTCCATCAGTAAAGAAGAGAATCTTTCTGATGGTACCATGATCACACCCATCCTAACCCCTGCTCCAACTGTACCCCCACCCACTATGTCAGCCCCTGAAGTCAACACCAATCAGCTCATGGCACAGCTCATTGAGCAGGTGGCCCAGCTCACAGCCAACCTCCACAAAGCCTCAGCCAAGTCCAGTATGAATAAGCCTGAGTGTCAGCGACTCGCTAGCTCTCACAAGAGACAACCAGGCATCACACGATAGACGATGAGCAAGAGGATGAAAAAGCAAAAGAGGATGGATAAAACAACCCAACTACAAGTCTAGCTACCGAGGAGAATAGACGAGAATAGAGCTAAGGAATATAACTACCAAATATCTAGTCTTATATACAAAATGGGATATGAAACCGTGAGAGACGTCTCGCACCGTAACCGTGAGGACCTACAATAAGAGTCGCTCGTATCCATAAGTAAAGCTGTAGGTATTCGGTGAGTAAACAATAAGGCAATATAAAAAGAAGCATGGAGGCGGAACAATAATGACGTCGTCCTGTCAATGAACTGACAGGCACGAGAGAGTCGCGCCTAAGTGAAACGACAACGCGAGAACAATAAGGTTGACGCGTGTAACCTAAATGATAATGAAAATATAATAAGCGCTAGTGTAAGCGCTTTGGTGATTAGATAAGTAAAGAAAAGAAAAAGAATAATAAAAGAAAAGAATAATGGAAAAAGATCGATTCATGACATTACCCCCTCCCTAGAGCGCGAGTTCCACGAAGCGCTTGTCGTCTAACAAAATTTTCGGAGGGTAATTGTGAGGGTGTATTTTCGGTATCTGGCGGAGGCATAGGGCGGAATAACTCGGTAGGGAACAAGGAAATAGGGATTTCGAGTCGACTCAGGGTAGCGGGTTTGGGTTTGTTCGGGTTTTTATCATGGAATTCCTTCAACAAATCGGAGGAATGGGTGATGTTGGACCGAGGTTCCCAAGTGTCTTCATGTGGTCCGTAACCTCGCCACCTGACCTTGTACTTGATCCCTTTTCCTACCTTTCGTGAATCGAGAATCTCCTCGACTTCGAATTCCTCTTCTTCTCCTATGACGACAGGAGGTGGACGAGTGTTTCGTGGTTGAGAGGGAAATTGCGGTTCTCTATAGGGAGTGAGAAGGACTTCGTTGAAAACGTTATGGATACGTTTCCACGTAGAGGGAATATCTAGTTTATAGGAACTAGCACCTATCTTCTTCTGAACTGTAAACGGTCCAAACCGTTTATCTCCTAACTTTTTCTCATCGGCTGGTCTGTCGATAAGTTAGTTCCCTCAAGCCAGACCTTATCACCTGGCTTGTACTCTATTCCAACTCTTCGCTTTCGGTCATAAAACTTCTTCATGTCCTCGTTGGCCTTTCTAAGGCCGCTCCTACTTCGTCTCGAACCTTCCTCATTCCATCTGCAAACGCCTGTGCTGTGGGGTTGTTCGAAGTCATTTGAGGTGCCGTGCCTTTATAGGGATGTCTACCGTTGTCAGCATAGAATGGGGAAACCTTCGTCGCAGAGTGTACTCGATCGTTATAGGCAAATTCTGCAAGCGGTAAACCACTCATGCCAGTCATTTTGATGATAACTAATGAACAAACGGAGATAATGTTCTATCTCCTGATTTGTTCGTTCTGTCTGGCCGTTGGTCTGTGGGTGATACGCCGTGGTGTAGTTTGCTTCTATTCCTAAAAGACGGTAGAGTTCCTTCATGAAACGAGAATGATATTGTGGTCCTCGATCATGTACTATTTTTCGTGGAATGCCGTGGATAGAAAAAATACGATCCCGATAGATTTTTGCCATTCCCTCTGATGTGACTGTAGTGTGCGACGGAACAAGTCGTAGTCTTTTGGAAAAATGATCGATAAACACCGATATGGCGTTATATCCTCCCGATTCCAGTAGTTCCCCTATCATATCGGTACCGATTATTTGCCATGGTTCAATCGGTACCGCATGTGGATGAAGTTGTCCTACTGGTTTGTACGACGTGACTTTGTCGCCTGGCATTTCTCGCAACCTTCTACATATTTCCCTGCATCTCGTGTCACCCCTGGCCACCAGTAGTCCCGAGTAATCAACTCCGTAGTTTTGTACTGTCCTGGATGTCCCGCTAGTGGTGTATCGTGGTACTGAGTGATTATTTTGGACCGGAGTAGGCGGTTTTTCGGTACATAAACACGCCCTTTCCAGGTAATGACTTTGTCGGTCTCAGTCCACTCTGGATTTTTCGCAGCGAGGGCATCCTGTACAGTTCGGTCTACTTGGTTTCTACTCTTTCGGATCTCTGATAACAGGAGATCTTCGGGAGCCGATAGGTCGAGAGCTTGAATAAAAAGTTCCGGTTTCAGGAGAACGATGTTCTCGTTGTCCTTGTCCCCCGTCTCAAGACCTGTCATCCTCGACAGGGCGTCAGCTTTCGTCATCGATTTACCAGGTTTGTGAACGAGATCGAAATTATACTCCGCTAATTCCAATACCCAGCGCGCTTGTCGTCGGTTGAGTTTCTGCGGCTTCTTGAAGTACTGGAGGTTTTGCGTGATCCGTATAAATTTCAACCTGTTCCTCCGCACCTAGTAAATATTGCCTCCAATCGTCGAGAGAGTCCATAATTGCCATAAGTTCTTTGTCGTAAATCTCGTAATTATGCTCAACCTCATTGAGGGAACGAGAACGAAAGGCAATAGGATACCATCTACCATCAACGAACTGGGACAAAACGGCGCCATTAGCATAATCGGGACGAGTCAGCTTCCACCCTGAATTTCCCGTGGTTACGAGGAATCAACAAAACGACTTCCTCACAAATACGGCGTTTCAGCTCCTCGAACGCCTCCTCTTGACCTTTCTCCCACTTCCAAGTCCCATTTCCCGTGAGCTGTGTTAGTGGCTTTGCTACCAGGCTGAACCCACGAATGAATCGCCGGAAGAAGTTGCAGAATCTAGAAACTGCTGGACGTCGCGCTTCTTTCGTGGAGTAATCCATTCTCGAACGGATTGAACTTTCTTGGGATCCATGCAAATAGTTCCGTTACCAATGATAATACCGAGGTAGTCGATAACCGGTTTTTCGAAAGAACACTTTTCGGGTTTAAGGAACAACTTGTGTTCCCGTAGAATGTCGAGTACTTGTTCTACGATTTGTCGATGTTCTTCTATACCGTCGGTAAAAATCAGTATGTCGTCCATGTAAACAATAACATGACCTTTATTGATGAGGTCTCGCAGGATGTGGTTCATGAAACCTTGGAACGTCGCAGGAGAGTTGGTGAGTCCGAAGAACATGACGGTCGGTTCAAATAACCCCTGGTTAGTTCGAAAAGCCGCTTTCCATTCGTCACCTTCCTTTATGCGGATGTTGTTGAATCCCCATCTGATATCCATCTTCGTGAAGATTTTAGCGCCTTTTAAACGATCGATTAGCTCCTGAATGAGAGGAAGTGGATACCAGTTTTTAACCGTCATCTCGTTCAGTTTACGATAATCTTGTACTGGTCGTAAGGTACCATCTTTCTTTTTAACGAAGAAGAAGGGAGACGCCATCTGCGAAGTCGAAGGTCTGATTTGTCCAGTTCGAGGTTCTCTTCGAGAAACTTATCGAGCGCCTCTTGTTCCTTTGGATTCAGTGGATATACTTTACAATCTAAGGTTTAGAACTTGGCGTTAGGTCGATAGCGTGGTCCCAAGGACGTCGTTGTGGCAGTTGGTTGAATTCCTTCTGGCTGAAAACATCGGGGTACTTTTTGATGTAGGGCTTGGAAGTGTCGAACTCTTGGGCTGTTTCCTCTCTGGCTTGTTTTTCCGTCCACTTCCTCGACTGTACCTGCTCGTGAACATACCTGTCCCAGTCAAACAGGAAAAGCTGTTCGCCTTCCTGTAATGCCACTCTAGAATGGGTATCCTCTGGTGTCCAAAAGTGTGGGTTGTAACCGCATCTTGTTGGACACCTGTCAAAGGTTAGTTCAGACGTATTCCAGTCGATACTCGGGTTGTGGTGTCGTAGCCAGTCTAGTCCTAGAAAGATATTATTCTTTCCTAGACTTACTACTCCGAATTAGATGATCTCTGATGATCACCGATGGTCATCCGGATCTCGACGTACTTGTCTATTGAGCCGGAATCATTGAGTGTACCGTCTGCATTGTAGACAGGGGTTTTGATCGGTAAGTCTTCCGTAACAAGGTTGTGCCATTTGACGAATTCTGAGTCGATACAGGAACCAGTAGCTCCACTGTCAAGGAGTCCTTCTGTGACGATTTGTCGAGCATCTTCCAGTGTTTCGAGTATTGCTGGGAGTCTCAGACTTTGCCGCGTGTCCCACGAACATAACTCCTTTGTTTTTGAGACTCCGGATGGCGGTGACTGCTGTTTTCCAGTTCCGTTTTCGTATGTCCATGACGGTTTCTTCCGAGGCTTCTTTCTCCCGGGAAAAGGGCATCCAAGTTCATAATAATCCCACTGCTCTCGGGATCTGATCTTCTCTAACTCTCTGAGTTAGCCATTCAGCAGTGTTAGGTTCGTACCGTATAGGTTTTTCGGTTTTTTCGGTTTTGTGGATGAAGGTGGAGGCGTTTTTCTGTTTAGTACCTGTACTGATTACATAGTCATACGCCATTATCAACAAACCTCCGAAATGTCCATGTGTGAAGGCTCCTGCAGACCTATATCTACTGCGGAGCCTTTGGAAAACACAAATCGTTAATAAAGTCCGTACGTTCCTGTTCACTCATATTCAACATAATACCTCTGACTACCGCCTTTCTCTTGTGCGGGCAGTTCCTGCTCATGTGGCCTGGCTCGCCACAGTTGAAGCACAAACGCTTCTCTCTCGCTTGGTCGATGTCCATCGGCCTGCCCGTTCCTCCGAACGTGGTGCCGGTAGCATCTCTTCTCGGTGCCGCCGAATATTCTGCCTTCGGAGCTACTTTCGGCTCCTGTCGGTTCTGTTGAGTGGACGACTGTCCACGACTCTGTCCCTGTGGGTTAGCGTTCCACCACCCCACATACCCTAACCTCTCTTCTGTTCGGCCCCACTGCCGCCTTACATTGTCAGCCCCTGTGACTACCTTCTTCAACTCCTTGTAGTCTTCAAAGGGCTCCGTTCGTCCTTTGATGATGTCGTAGAGAAGGGTGTGATCGACCGCCCTCTCCGCTAGGGTAAGGACGTGTGACTCGTCCTTCTTGTACCGGCATCCTTCAACAACAATTCAAACTCTTTGAAAAAGTCGCTGGCCGAGGACTTCCCCTGTCGGATATAGGTTAGTTTATCACGGGCCTCTTTCTCCTTTGCGACATTCGTGAACTCCCTGTCCATGTCGTCAATTAACTGCTTCCCCGTAATATCCCACGTCCCTCTGTCGATATCAAAATGGTCATCCGAGTAGACCTGAGCCCATTATCGGCTTTTCCTCCGACCAGGAAGGACATGATGATGGTCGTGACTCGGTGGGAGTTGTTGACCTGCTTTGTCTCCGTCAGTTCGGAGACGTAAGCCATCATTCGTCGTCGCCATGGCCGGTAGGTGGCGGGGTCGCCATCGTAGTTTCCTGGTGTATTGACAAACACCCGGCGTGGACTAGAAGTGACAGCAGCGACTTCTGCTGGGTCGGGCGCATGTATTGACCGGTCAGTCATGTTGAGTTATAGTAGGGGAGAAGATGAGCGTGTTTGGTAAAAATGAAAATGTGTAACGTATCGAGAAAACTAGTTTCCAACGGTGTGTTGAATCCTAGGCAAGTTTGTAAAAGTTTTGTTGTGACGGGTGGTATGTGGTAGAAGCTCTATTCTTCTGTCAGCGACTCGCTAGCTCTCACAAGAGACAACCAGGCGTCACACGATAGATGATGAGCAAGAGGATGAAAAAGCAAAAGAGGATGGATAAAAACAACCCAACTACAAGTCTAGCTACCGAGGAGAATAGACGAGAATAGAGCTAAGGAATATAACTACCAAATATCTAGTATTATATACAAAATGGGATATGAAACCGTGAGAGACGTCTCGCACCGTAACCGTGAGGACCTACAATAAGAGTCGCTCGTATCCATAAGTAAAGCTGTAGGTATTCGGTGAGTAAACAATAAGGCAATATAAAAAGAAGCATGGAGGCGGAACAATAATGACGTCGTCCTGTCAATGAACTGACAGGCACGAGAGAGTCGCGCCTAAGTGAAACGACAACGCGAGAACAATAAGGTTGACGCGTGTAACCTAAATGATAATGAAAATATAATAAGCGCTAGTGTAAGCGCTTTGGTGATTAGATAAGTAAAGAAAAGAAAAAGAATAATAAAAGAAAAGAATAATGGAAAAAGATCGATTCATGACACTGAGCTCTTCAAAGGCTCGAGTAGTGCGGAAGCCCATCACTTCATTGCTCAGTATCAAAGCTGGGCAATGGACCAACCAGATTTGAGCAACAACAAAGGAAGGCTGATCAAGGCAGCACTAGGATTCTTCTCAGGCAAGGCTGCTGACTGGGCCACACCATACCTCCTAGAATTCAGCCATAACCAACAACCCTTCAATGGACAATGGGAAGACTTCAAAACAGCCTTCACCCTCCGATTTGAATCCATTGACGCAGGTATGGAGGCCCGGAATGCAATCCAGCATCTCAGGCAGGCAAAAGGTCAAACGGTAGCGGAATTTGCACAGAATTTTGTCATGACATGCTACACAGTATACAGTACCTACTTTATTTCCCCTACATCCCCTCGTTTCTTTATCCTTGTTATGGTTTGGATCTGTCCACACTCTGCCATACCTTTCTACATCATTCCATATCCTTCTATCAACTTCCCGCGCTGTCGCTTACTCATCGAGACTCTTGTATATATAGTACTGTAGCTGACATCTAGTTCCCCATCTTGACCTCTTGGTCTTTGGAACTAGGTTAGTACTTGTATCTTCGTTTACACTCAATATACTCACTTGGTCTTTGGAACTAGTTTTCCTTGTGCGACCCTAGTGATTGGCCCCTGCGCTATCACTGCTGTCTTGATCATTTTATCTTTCAGCCTTCGTGTGTGGTGTTAGCCCCACCCCTCACTTCGGTTTGTGCTTCGAGCCTGTGCTTTCTCTGTGCTCTGCCCCATCATCACCACATTAGGTCAAGATCTCTACTCGTACCATCAGCCTCTCCAACTGATCCTACGAGGAGTGGAAATCGGACTTACCCGGTTCTCCACCTTCCATTGCCATTACGCCTTCATTTACACCAGACATCAATTGTTCAGGATTTCAGCATGCATTTGATACTCAAGATCAGTGCGACGTTCACTCTAAATACAATCCAGATGAAGAACGTGACACTTGGTTTGACTGCGACGAAAACCCTTGTCCCAATCAATTACCGCAACCCTGCCCCCATTGCTCCAAGCGATTCAGAAAGCGGACGATTCATAACCATCCCCAGAATTCCAAGCCAAGTTCCAAGCCGGGTTGGTAGACTTTCAAACCCTACCAGTGCTGTCCCATCCACTAGAGCCTCTCCTGTGCTTATTCCCACTGCTATCCCAGAACCTGAGCTAGAAACTGAAGCCGACCCTGTTGCACCATCCCCAGAGCCTATTGTCATCGATATCTCAGTCACACCAGAACCATTATCCCCATCTCCTGAACCCATCCCTGTCGAAACCACTCTCATCATGGCCCATCCTCCTACCACCCAAGACCTTGCCGTGCTAATTCAACAACTTGCAACACAACAGATGGCGCTACAAATGGCAGTAGCCAGTATTGCTAACAACATAAGCACCAATAAAGGTGTTAGCAAACCCCAGACGTACAATGGGAAGCACAGTGATGACGCAAGACGCTTCATTGCCACTTTTGAACTCTGGGCTCAGGGGATCCGTTCCCTTAGTGATGAACAAGAGAGAATCAAATCGGCTATCTCATACCTGGATGGTGATGCTGCCATCTGGGCTACTCCCACCTCGGAGAATATCAGTCAGGTCACTCGAGCAGTTGCTTCAGGACTACCAGCTCCTGCCCTCCTCTACCCAACCTGGGCTGATTTCGCTGGTGCCTTTAGGCAACAGTTTGAAACAGCGGACCCGGTGGTGGAGGCCAAACGTGTTCTCAAAAGTCTTTGGCAAGGGAGGGACCATGTGGCAACATATGCTGTCACCTTCAAGCAGTACGCTAGCAGGACGGGATAATTCGGATGCCGACCTCCGAGATCGTTTCTATGACCATCTCTCGAAGCAAATCAAGGACGGATTGGTCAACTCTCAGGCCAATACAGATTTTATGCACAATCTGATTAGTGAAGCAATTCGGATCGACAACCGACAGAATGAATGTGCCAATGAGGAAGGGAAACAATACTCCCAGAGCACTCCCAGCTTCGGCTCCTATACCCCCACTCCCTTCGTCCCGGCGCGCGATCCAAATGCAATGGAGGTAGATGCCACCTCTATGGGATGATCTGCCAAGGACTACCGTAGGGCCATGGCAGGCAGATGTTATGGATGCAGGTCCAAAGAACACCATAAGGCGGACGGACACCACGAACGTGATATCTGCAATCACTGTGGGCTAACCGGTCACCTGGCGGCTGTCTGCCGTAGGAAGTTCTTAGGACTCCCAAAACCCCTCCCTTGTTCTGCAGCTGCTACCTCAATGGTTGCTGAGCCTTCCACTTCCATTGCTGCTGCAACACCTGCCCCTGCGACGGACTTCACGAAGATCCTTCAGATGCTCACTGCAGGACAAAAGGAGTTGGCAGAGCAGATGGCAGAGCTGCATTTGAATTTTTTAAAGTGGGAACCCGCCACAGCTGCCGCCTGGTTCCCTAGTCTGTATTCTTCCTCTACTTCTACCTACGCATCTATACCCTCATGTACCATTGGCTCCGCTCAATCTAGTGACATTTCTCACTTCCGTGTTCCAATTAAGTTGCAAGGCAGATTCAAGAATACAAACAGTGCAGCAATGATAGACTCTGGCGCCACAGGTCTCTTCATTCATGAACGTTTTGTGAAACAACATCGAATCCTCCCTCATCGTCTCCATCAGCCCATTGCCGTCTATAACATCGACGGATCTCCTAACACTGCAGGACAGATCACACATTCTGTACGTCTACTGTACACCATAGACCAAAACCAACCCCAGATCCTTGAATACCTTGTCACCAACCTCGGTTCTGAAAACATCATCCTTGGACTCCCTTGGCTCTGAAAGGTCAACCCAGACATTGACTGGAGAGAAGGGTGACTGGCTATCACCCGCCCTAGAAAAGTCCCATCTCCCATGACCATTGAGGAAGTCCCCAAACCCAAGGAGAGTAATGTGGGAGGAACCACAGAGCGCATTGTAGAAGCAAACCCAGATGGGGGCCCCACGTCCACCCCACATGTTCACTTCTCCACCCCGGAGTCTGACAACCAATCCCGACTGCCCAAAGAAACACCTCCCAGACCCGACCCAGAGATACATGAGTACACTGAAAGCACACCTCTGTATCAACTGATAGGCAACAGGAAGCGAAGAAGAGCGTTACTTCGAGCAGGAATCATTGGCCATACATCAGAAGAACTATGGTGTTCCGCAGGGTACACATATTCACAACAACTGGAAGAGGCCACCTACAAAGAGAAGCCAATTAAATCTTTCGAAGAGATGGTCCCCTCGGCATATTGGAAACATGCAAAGGTCTTCTCCGAGAAGGAATCAGAATGACTACTGGAGCATAAACCTTGGGATCATGCCATAGACCTGAAACCCGACGCTCCTGAAACTATGCGCACCAAAATCTACCGATGTCTCCAAATGAGCAGGAAGAGCTTGACTGATTCTTGGAAGAGAATCTACGCAAAGGTTACATTCGCCCTTCCAAATCCCCATTGGCATCACCTGTCTTCTTTGTCAAAAAGAAGGATGGTAAACTTCGATTTGTTCAGGACTACCAGCGGCTCAATGAATACATGGTAAAAAATTGATACCCACTCCCTCTCGTTACAGACATTGTCAGTCGACTGCGCAAAGCCAAGCTCTTCTCCAAAATGGATGTTCGCTGGGGGTACAACAATGTGTGAGTTAAAGAGGGCGATGAATGGAAGTGAGCATTTGCCACAAACCGAGGACTCTTCAAGCCCCTTGTTATGTTCTTTGGTCTGACAAACTCGCCAGCTACGTTCCAGGCCCTCATGAATTCCATATTTGCTGACCTCACTGCTGCTGGGAAGGTGGCTGCTTACCTGGATGACATCCTAGTTTTCACAGAAACTGTCGAGGAACATTGCATGGTAGTCAATGACGTTCTTGCACGCCTCAGCCAATACGACCTGTACTTGCAGCCAGAGAAATGTGAATTTGAACAGTCTTCCATTGAATACCTAGGTCTAGTGATCAGTGAAGGAGAAGTGCAAATGGACCCAGTCAAAATAGAGGCGGTCAGAAGCTGGCAGGCACCTACAACGCTACGTGATCTTCGAGGTTTCCTAGGATTTGCTAACTTCTATCAGAGATTCATTGAAGGTTTTGCAAAGAAAGCACGACCTTTGAATGACCTCACCCGCAAAGATACCAAATGGAACTGGGGATCCCTACAGCAGGAAGCTTTTGAATCATTAAGGGATGCCTTCACCTCTGCACCAATCCTCACACTATGGGATCCATCAAAACCAAGCCGGATTGAAGTGGATGCATCAGGCTTCGCCACTGGAGGTACTCTCTCGCAACTACAGGAGGATGGACTCTGGCACCCAGTCACTTATTGTTCCTCCTCCATGGATCCAGCTGAGCGGAACTACGAAAGCTACAACCGAGAAATGCTAGCCATTATCAAAGCATTGAAAGACTGGAGAAGCTTCTTGGAAGGATCCCAGAACCGTTCGATATCATGACTGATCACCGGAATCTGGAATACTGGAAAACAGCCCAAGACCTCAGTCATTGACAAGCACAATGGTCACTATGGCTCTCCCAGTTTGACTTCCGTCTTAAGCACCGCCCTGGTAAAGCAAATACTCAAGTAGACGCACTTTCACATATGGTGCAGCACCAAGTCACAGATGCAGAGGACAACAAGGAGCAAATTGTACTGAAACCAGAGCATTTCCTTAATGCAGCGATAATGGTCCTTCTTCACAACCCCCTCCTTGACCGCATTCGACAGATCAGTGAACGAGAGGCCGAAGTACTAAACGGTCTGAAAGGCATCAAGGCACCCCAGAGTCCTTACAGGCAGTCTAGTCGAGTGGAGAGAGGAAAGCGGCTTGGTTTACTACCGCAACAAAGTCTACGTACCACCAGATAGCGTGCTACGGAAAACAATCCTGCAACAATGTCACGACACCCCCCACCACAGGTCACCCCGGTATGCATGGCACCCTAGAACTAGTCAGTAGACTCTACTGGTGGCCTGGAATGTGCTCATTTGTAGACAAGTACGTCGATGGATGTGACCACTGCCAGTGCAAATGCCTGAACCCCCACCATCCCTCTCCTCTTCAACCTCTTCCCATACCGGAAGGACCCTGGCAGGACATTGGTGTGGATCTCATTGGGGAACTACCTATGACACAGGACAGCCACAATGCTATCATCACCTTCGTGGACCACTACACAAAGATGGTTCACTGTTTCCCCTGCACCACTGAGATAACAGCAGAAGAGTAGCAGATTTCTTTTATAAAGAAATTTTCCGCTTACACGGCCTACCCCCGTTGATTCATCTCTGACAGAGGACCCCAATTTGCAGCAGACGTTATGTGACAGCTACTGGAGCGACTTGGAATTGACTCCTCCCTGACCACAGCCTATCACCCCAAGACAAATGGACAGACGGAACGTGCTAACCAGGAAATCGAACGCTACATTCACATGTATGTAAGCCGCCGACAGGACCACTGGGACCTCTTAATCCCCACTGCCGAGTTTGTCATGAACACTCGTATCCACTCTGCACACAGCCACTCCCCCTTCGAAACACTTTACGGTTATACCCCAGAGTTCACCATTCCAAACGGCGTCGAGACAAATACCCATCCATTGAATGCCGACTAGAACTGCTACAGCATGCATGTGAGGATGCAGAAGCAGCACTATGGATGAGCAAAGAGCGCATCAGAGAGGGAGCAAAGGGAAAAGTACAGGAATTCGAAGTAGGACAACCGGTTTGGTTATCCTTGAGCAAATTAAAGGTGCGGCAAAAGAACCAAAAACTGGGGAGCAAACGCCTAGGTCCATTCAAAGTTGCAGAGAAAACGGGTCCACTCACGTACCGGTTAAACCTACCCACCTGGATGAAGATCCATGACAACATCCATACCAACCGCCTGACCCCCTGGAAAGGAAATGACGTTAACGGAGTTGAACCACCACTACCAGAACCCGAATCATGGAGGGAGAGGAGTTCTATGATGTAGACATGGTCCTGGACAGCCGGGTCTTTGGACGGTGGAAAAAGCTGCAATTCCTGGTAAAGTGGAAAGGGTATGACGAGGGACACAACAGTTGGAGCACGAAGAAAACTTAGTGGGCACAAGTGACGATGCAATTGCAGATTTTTATACAAGACACCCAAACACACGATGAGGAATTTCAGCGGCCATCTTCCACTCCTTGCCCTGGCAACCCTACGAAAACTTACAGAAATAGTCACTGGGACATTGACTGTAGAAGGGGGTAATGTCGTGACATGCTACACAGTATACGGTACCTACTTTATTTCCCCTACATCCCCTCGTTTCTTTATCCTTGTTATGGTTTGGATCTGTCCACACTCTGCCATACCTTTCTACATCATTCCATATCCTTCTATCAACTTCCCGCGCTGTCGCTTACTCATCGAGACTCTTGTATATATAGTACTGTAGCTGACATCTAGTTCCCCATCTTGACCTCTTGGTCTTTGGAACTAGGTTAGTACTTGTATCTTCGTTTACACTCAATATACTCACTTGGTCTTTGGAACTAGTTTTCCTTGTGCGACCCTAGTGATTGGCCCCTGCGCTATCACTGCTGTCTTGATCATTTATCTTTCAGCCTTCGTGTGTGGTGTTAGCCCCACCCCTCACTTCGGTTTGTGCTTCGAGCCTGTGCTTTCTCTGTGCTCTCCCCCATCGTCACCACAAATTTCAAGGACATTGGTGATTGGACCGGACTTTCAGACGTCGACCTGTGAGAACGCTTCCATAGCGGCCTCAACCCAGAGATCCGACAAAATCTCATTGTGGTCAATATAGCCCAGGGACTAGCTCCCACCCTGGAGGAGGCTATTAGGCAAGCAATTTCAGTGGATGTGTTCCTGCATGATCCCACCATGACAGGTCACAATCCAGGCACCTCCCATATCTCCTCCCCCCCCTGCCAACTCCCATGCTATGGATG
>JAOTPV010000246.1:0-29218 GCA_028011355.1 Lentinula aciculospora
GAGTCGCTGACAGAAGCATGGAAGCGGAACGATAATGACGTCATCCTGTCAATGAACTGACAGGCACGAGAGAGTTGCGCCTAAGTGAAACGACAACGCGGAGAACAATAAGGTTGATGCGTGTAACCTAAATGATAATGAAAATATAATAAGCGCTAGTGTAAGTGCTTTGGTGATTAGGTAAGTAAATAAAAGAAAAGAATAATGAAAAAAGATCGTTTCATGACATTACCCCCTCCCTAGAGCACGAGTTCCACAAAGCGCTTGTCGTCTAACAAAATTTTCGGAGGGTAATTGTGAGGGCGTGTTTTTGGTATCTGGCGGAGGCATAGGGCAGAATAATTCGGTAGGGAATAAGGAAATAGGGATTTCGAGTCGACTCAGGGTGGCGGGTTTGGGTTTGGTTGGGTTCTTATCATGGAATTCCTTCAACAAATTGGAGGAATGTGTGATGTTGGACCGAGGTTCCCAAGTGTCTTCATGTGGTCCGTAACCTCGCCACCTGACCTTGTACTTGATTCCTCTTCCTACCTTTCGTGAGTCGAGAATCTCCTCGACTTCGAATTCTTCTTCTTCTCCTACGACGACAGGAGGTGGGCGAGTGTTTCGTGGTTGAGAGGGGAATTGCAGTTCTCTATAGGGAGTGAGAAGGACTTCGTTAAAAACGTTATGGATACGTTTCCACGTGGAGGGGATATTTAATTTATAGGAGCTAGCGCCTATCTTCTTCTGAACTGTAAACGGTCCAAACCGTTTATCTCCTAACTTTTTCATCGGCTGATCTGTCGATAAATTAGTTCCCTCAAGCCAAACCTTATCGCCTGGCTTGTACTCTACTCCAACTCTTCGCTTCCGGTCATAAAATTTCTTCATATCCTCGTTGGCCTTTCCTAAGGCCGCTCCTACCTCCTCTCGAACCTTCTTCATTCCATCTGCAAACGCCTGTGCTGTGGGGTTGTCCGAAGTCATTTGAGGTGCCATACCTTTATAGGGATGTCTACCGTTGTCAGCATAGAAGGGGGAAACTTTCATCGAAGAGTGTACTCGATCGTTATAGGCGAACTCTGCAAGTGGTAACCACTCATGCCAGTCGTTTTGATGATAACTAATGAACAAACGGAGATAATGTTCTATCTCCTGATTTGTTCGTTCTGTCTTGCCGTTGGTTTGTGGGTGATACGCCGTGGTGTAGTTTGCTTCTATTCCTAAAAGACGGTAGAGTTCCTTCATGAAACGAGAATGATACTGAGGTCCTCGATCATGTATGATTTTTTGTGGAATGCCGTGGATAGAAAAAATACGATCCTGATAGATTTTTGCCATTCCCTCTGATGTGACTGTAGTGTGCGACGGAACAAGTCGTAATCTTTTGGAAAAATGATCGATAAACACCGATATGGCGTTATATCCTCCCGATTCCGGTAGTTCCCCTATCATATCAGTGCCGATTATCTGCCATGGTTCAGTTGGTACCGCATGTGGATGAAGTTGTCCGACTGGCTTGGTACGATGTGATTTTGTCACCTGGCATTTCTCGCAACCTTCGACGTATTTCCCTGCATCTCGTGTCACCCCTGGCCACCAGTAGTCCCGAGTAATCAACTCTGTGGTTTTGTACTGTCCTGGATGTCCCGCTAGCAGTGTATCGTGGTACTGAGTGATTATTTTGGATCGGAGTAGGCAGTTTTTTGGTACATAAACACGCCCTTTCCATGTAATAACTTTGTCGTTTTCAGTCCACTCTGGGTTTTTGGCAGCTAGGGCATCCTGTACAGTTCGGTCTACTTGGTTTCTACTCTTTCGGATCTCTGATAACAGGAGATCTTCAGGAGCCGATAGGTCAAGAGCTTGGATGAAAAGTTCCGGTTTCAGGAGAACGATGTTCTCGTTGTCCTTGTCCCCTGCCTCAAGACCTGTCATCCTCGACAGGGCGTCAGCTTTTGTCATCGATTTACCAGGCTTATGAACAAGATCGAAATTATACTCCGCTAATTCCAGTACCCAGCGCGCTTGTCGTCGGTTGAGCTTCTGCGGCTTCTTGAAGTACTGGAGGTTTGCGTGATCCGTAAAAATTTCGATCTGTTCCTCCGCACCCAGCAAATACTGCCTCCAGTCGTCAAGGGAGTCCATAATTGCCATGAGTTCTTTGTCGTAAATCTCGTAATTATGCTCAACCTCATTGAGGGATCGGGAGCGAAAGGCAATAGGATACCACTTGCTTTCGACAAACTGGGATAAAACGGCGCCATTAGCGTAATCGGACGAGTCAGCTTCTACTCGGAACTTTCCATGGTTTCGAGGAATGAGTAAAACTACTTCCTCACAGATTCGACGTTTTAACTCCTCGAATGCATCTTCTTGCACTTTCTCCCACTTCCAAGTTCCATTCCCAGTAAGCTGTGTCAGCGGCTTTGCTACAAGACTAAACCCACGAATAAAGCGCCTGAAGAAGTTGCAAAATCCTAAGAATTGCTGAACATCGCGCTTCTTGTGGGGAGTAATCCATTCGCGAACGGCCTGTACTTTCTTTGGATCCATGCGAATAGTTCCATTACCAATGATAATGCTGAGGTAGTCAATAACTGGTTTTTCGAAAGAACACTTTTCGGGTTTAAGGAATAACTTATGCTCCCGTAGAATGTTGAGTACTTGTTTTATGATTTGTCGATGTTCTTTTATACCGTCGGTAAAAATCAGTATGTCGTCCATGTAAACGATAACATGACCTCTATTAATGAGATCTCGCAGGATATGGTTCATGAAACCTTGGAATGTCGCAGGAGAGTTAGTGAGTCCAAAGAACATAACGGTCGGTTCGAATAACCCTTGGTTAGTTCGAAAAGCTGCTTTCCATTCGTCACCTTCCTTTATGTGGATGTTGTTGAATCCCCATCTGATGTCCATCTTCGTGAAGATTTTAGCGCCTTTTAAACGATCGATTAGTTCCTGAATGAGAGGAAGTGGGTACCGGTTTTTAACCGTCATCTCGTTCAGTTTGCGATAATCTTGTACCGGTCATAAGGTGCCATCTTTCTTTTTGACAAAGAAGAAAGGGGATGCCATCTGCGAGGTAGAAGGTCAGATTCGTCCAGTTCTAAGGTTCTCTTCAAGAAACTTATCAAGCGCCTCTTGTTCCTTTGGGTTTAGTGGATATACTTTACAATCTAAAGGTTTGGAACCTGGTGTTAGATCGATAGCGTGGTCCCAAGGGCGTCATTGTGGCAACTGGTCAAATTCCTTCTGGCTGAAGACATCAGGGTACTCTTCGACGTAGGGTTTGGAAGTGTCGAATTCTTCGGCTGTTTCCTTCTTAGCTTGTTCCTCCGTCCACTTCCTCGACTGTACCTGCTCATGAACATACCTGTCCCAGTCAAATAGGAAAAGCTGTTCGCCTTCCTGTAATGCCGCTCTAGAATGAGTATCCTCTGGTGTCCAAAAGTGTGGGTTGTAACCGCATCTTGTTGGACACCTGTCGAAGGTTAGTTCAGATGTCTTCCAGTCAATACTCGGGTTGTGGTGTCGCAGCCAATCTAGTCCTAGAAAGATATTATTCTTTCCTAGGCTTACCACTCCGAACTGTATGATTTCTGAATGATCACCGATAGTCATCCAGATTTCGACGTACTTGTCTATTGAGCCGGAATCATTGAGTGTGCCGTCGGCATTATAGACAGGTGTTTTGATTGGTAAGTTTTCCGTGACAAGGTTGTGCCGTTTGATGAATTCTGAGTCAATGCAGGAACCGGTAGCTCCACTGTCGAGGAGTCCTTCTGTAACGATTTGTCGAGCATCCTCCAGTGTCTCGAGTATTGCCGGAAGTTTCAGACTTTTGCTGTGTGTCCCGCGGACATAACTCCTTTTGTTCTTGAGACTCCGGATGGCGGTGACTGCCGTTTTCCAGTTCCGTTTTCGTATGTCCATGACGGTTTCTTCAGAGGCTTCTTTTTCCCGGGAAAAGGGCATCCAAGTTCGTAATAATCCCACTGCTCTCGGGACTTGATCTTCTCTAACTCTCTGAGTTAGCCATTCAGCAGTGTCGGGTTCATACCGTATAGGTTTTTCGGTTTTTTCGGTTTTGTGTATGAATGTGGACGCGTTTTTCTGTTTAGTACCTGTACTGATTACATAATCAACGCCATTATCAACAAATTCCGAAATGTCCGTGTGCGAAGGCTCCTGCAGACCTATATCTACTGCGGAGCCTTTGGAAAACCCAAATCATTAATGAAATCTGTACGTTCCTGCTCACTCATGTTCAACATAATACCTCGGACTACCGCCTTTCTCTTGTGCGGGCAGTTCCTGCTCATGTGGCCTGGCTCACCACAGTTGAAGCACAGCCGCTTCTCCCTTGCCTGGTCGATGTCCATCGGCCTGCCCGTTCCTCCGAACGTGGTGCTGGTAGCATCTCTTCTTGGCGCCGCGGAATACTCTGCCTTCGGAGCTACTTTCGGCTCCTGCCGGTTCTGCTGAGTGGACAACTGTCCATGACTCTGTCCCTGTGGGTTAGCATTCCACCACCCCGCATACCCGTATCCTCTCTTCTGTTCGGCCCACTGCCGCCTTACGTTGTCAGCCCCTGTGACTACCTTCTTCAACTCCTTGTAGTCTTCAAAGGGCTCCGTCCGTCCCTTAATGATGTCGTATAGGAGTGTGTGATCAACTGCTCTCTCTGCTAAGGTAAGAACGTGCGATTTGTCCTTCTTGTATCCGGCATCCTTCAGTAACAATTCAAATTCTTTGAAAAAGTCACCAGCCGAAGACTTCCCCTGTCGGATATAAGTTAGTTTGTCACGGGCTTCCTTCTCCTTCGCGACGTTCGTGAACTCCCTGTCCATATCGTCAATTAGCTGCTTCCCCGTAATGTCCCATGACCCATTGTCGATGTTGAAGTGGTCATCAGAATAGACTTGGGCCCATTCGTCAGCTTTTCCTCCAACCAGGAAGGACATAATGATAGTGGTGACTCGGTGGGAGTTGTCAACTTGCTTTGTCTCCGTCAACTCGGAAACATAAGCCATCATCCGTCATCGCCATGGTCGGTAGGTGGCGGGATCGCCATCGTAGTTCCCTGGTGTATTGACAAACACCCGGCGTGGACTAGAAGTGATGGTAGCGACTTCTGCTGGGTCGGGCGCATGTATCGACCGATCAGTCATGTTGAGTTATAGTAGGGGAGGGGATAAACGTGTTTGGTAAGAATGAAAATGTGTAACGTATCGAGAAAACTAGTTTTCAACGGTGTGTTGAATCCTAGGCAAGTTTGTAAAAGTTTGTTGTGACGGGTGGTGTGTGGTAGAAGCTCTATTCTTCTGTCAGCAACTCGCTAGCTCTCACAAGAGACAACCAGGCGTCACACAATAGACAATGAGCAAGAGGACGAAAAAGCAAAAAGCGGATGGATAAAACAACCCAACTACAAGTCTAGCTACCGAGGAGAATAGACGAGAATAGAGCTAAGGAATATAACTACAAAATACTAAGTCTTATATACTATTGGGATATGAAGCCGTGAGAGATATCTCGCGCCGTAACCGTGAGGATCTACAATAAGATTCGCTCGTATCCATAAGTAAAGCTGTAGGTATTAGGTGAGTAAACAATAAGGCAATATAGAAAGAAGCATGGAAGCGGAACGATAATGACGTCGTCCTGTCAATGAACTGACAGGCACGAGAGAGTCGCGCCTAAGTGAAACGACAACGCTGAGAACAATAAGGTTGATGCGTGTAACCTAAATGATAATGAAAATATAATAAGCACTAGTGTAAGCGCTTTGGTGATTAGGTAAGTAAAGAAAAGAAAAGGAAAAGAATAATAAAAGAAAAGAATAATGAAAAAAGATCGTTTCATGACATTGACCTATTGGCTCCTGAAGATCTCCTGCTATCAGAGATCCGAAAGAGTAGAAATCAAGTAGACCGAACCATACAAGATGCCCTCGCTACAAAAAACCCAGAGTGGACTGAAACCGACAAAGTCATTACATGGAAAGGGCGTGTTTATGTACCGAAAAACCGCCTACTCCGATCCAAAATAATCACTCAGTACCACGATACACTGCTAGCGGGACATCCAGGACAGTACAAAACCACAGAGTTGATTACTCGGGACTACTGGTGGCCAGGGGTGACACGAGATGCAGGGAAATACGTCGAAGGTTGCGAGAAATGCCAGGCGACAAAATCACATCGTACCAAGCCAGTCGGACAACTTCATCCACATGCGGTACCAACTGAACCATGGCAGATAATTGGCACTGATATGATAGGGGAACTACCGGAATCGGGAGGATATAATGCCATATCGGTGTTTATCGATCATTTTTCCAAAAGATTACGACTTGTTCCATCGCACACTACAGTCACATCAGAGGGAATGGCAAAAATCTATCGGGATCGTATTTTTTCTATCCACGGCATTCCACGAAAAATCATACATGATCGAGGACCTCAATATCATTCTCGTTTCATGAAGGAACTCTACCGTCTTTTAGGAATAGAAGCAAACTACACCACGGCGTATCATCCACAGACCAATGGCCAGACGGAACGAACAAATCAGGAGATAGAACATTATCTCCATTTGTTCATTAGTTATCATCAAAACGACTGGCATGAGTGGTTACCACTTGCAGAGTTTGCCTATAACAATCGAGTACACTCTGCGACAAAAGTTTCCCCCTTCTATGCTGACAACGGTAGACATCCCTATAAAGGTATGGCACCTCAAATGACTTCGGACAACCCCACAGCACAGGTGTTTGCAGATGGAATGAGGAAGGTTCGAGATGAAGTAGGAGCGGCCTTAGGAAAGGCCAACGAGGATATGAAGAAGTTTTATGACTGTAAGCGAAGAGTTGGAGTAGAGTACAAGCCAGGCGATAAGGTCTGGCTTGAGGGAACTAACTTATCAACAGACCAGCCGATGAAAAAGTTAGGAGATAAACGGTTTGGACCGTTTACAGTTCAGAAGAAAATAGGTGCTAGTTCCTATAAACTAGACATCCCCTCTACGTGGAAACGTATCCATAACGTTTTCAACGAAGTCCTTCTCACTCCCTATAGAGAACCGCAATTCCCCTCTCAACCACGAAACACTCGCCCACCTCCTGTCGTCGTAGGAGAAGAAGAAGAATTCGAAGTCGAGGAGATTCTCGATTCACGAAAAGTAGGAAAAGGAATCAAGTACAAGGTCAGGTGGAGAGGATACGGACCACATGAAGACACTTGAGAACCTCGGTCCAACATCGCACATTCCTCCGATTTGTTGAAGGAATTCCATGACAAAAATCCGACCAAACCCAAACCCGCCACTCTAAGTAGACTCGAGATTCCTATTTCCTTATTTCTGACTGAATTATTCCGCCCTATGCCTCCGCCAGACACCGAAAACACGCCATCACAATTACCCTCCGAAAATTTTGTTAGACGACAAGCGCTTCATGGAACTCGCGCTCTAGGGAGGGGGTAATGTCATGAAACAATCTTTTTCGTTATTCTTTTCTTTTATTACTCTTTTCCTTTTCTTTTATTTACTTACCTAATCGTCAAAGCGCTTACACTAGCGCTTGTTATATTTTCATTATCATTTAGGTTACACGTGTCAACCTTATTGTTCTCGTGTTGTCGTTTCACTTAGGTGCGACTCTCTCGTGCCTGTCAGTTCATTGACAGGACGACGTCATTATTGTTCCGCCTCCATGCTTCTTTTCATATTGCCTTATTGTTTACTCACCTAATACCTACAGCTTTACTTATGGATACGAGCAACTCTTATTGTAGATCCTCACGGTTACGGCGCGAGATGTCTCTCACGGCTTCATATCCCATTAGTATATAAGACTTAGTATTTTGTAGTTATATTCCTTAGCTCTATTCTCGTCTATTCTCCTCGGTAGCTAGACTTGTAGTTGGGTTGTCTTATCCATCCGCTTTTTGCTTTTTCGCCCTCTTGCTCATCGTCTATTGTGTGACGCCTGGTTGTCTCTTGTGAGAGCTAGCGAGTCACTGACAGTAGTACCCTCGCTATGTCATAGTGGTTCCGTGGATGTTCATAGTTTTCGGACGTCCAGATGTTGACTGGATAAGTTCGGACAACTAGAAGGTAAGACTGGAAAGCCCAGATGGAGTTATGGTGATAATCCCTCTAGATCAGAATGATCTAAGTTGATATTTAAACTGGAGAACTATCTACTGGACACTAATGCTTTTATACCAGTAATCCTAATTGTTAAAAGAAGAACAATAAGTATTGTAAAAAGTTCCTGATAATATAATTTAAAGATAATAGTGTGGGAATTAAAAGTAATCATATCCATAAACATCAGATGTCATCGTATGGTCCGGTGCCAAACTGAGAAGGAAAGGAAAGGAATGAATTATAATTGTTGGTTCCGTAACTTCTGGGTGTTTCCATATGAGGTAGCGGAAGCATACCTGTAACAATTCCCTAGGTGAAGTAAGCACTTCACGGGGATTTTAACTTCACAATTGATTTTTTATTCACTTCCAAATGTTGTGATTATGGCTTCGCAATTATTCCTTGCTTTCATTCACCTTTCTATTAATATCCCACACACCTGTTCTACTGTTACAAGGTAGTACAGGCTTTCGAGGGTGAAAGCCTAACAGGGGGATACTGTCATATGTATGTGAATCGAGTTATTCTGCAATTCTGCGATCCATTTACCTACTTCGCAAAGAGTTCCTAAGCCCAGGAATCCTTTGTTATCTTTCCTCATCATTATCGGATGAGTACTATACCTATTATATCCCTTCCTTTGTTTTTTACTCCACAAGCTAGTCTATTTGGAGTTAGTATTGCCTCGTGATGCTTATGTAATGCATAGTATAAAGCTACAACATTGAATAGGTAGTTCTGTAGTTTTAATATCAACATGTCATGACACATTGACATTCTAATTGTTAATTTTAATGTTATCATAGTACCTACAGTTGTGAATCATTTCATATAGTAGGGTAATCACCATGGATAGCAAATTGAGTGATTAACCCATTCGCAAAGTAATGAATTGACTATAAACTACTATTATGGTTGTCATTTTCCTATTCATGGAGTTTCAACTTCAAACTTCTTACAACTCATACCTCTGTTTTATCCTATTTCATGAAGTATACTATTCAATCATTCACTTACAAAGTTTACTCAAGAAGGATTACACAATATTGTTAAAAATTCAAAAAATCAAAAGTCCAACTACATGCTATCTACAATAATGTCTATTGCAGGCTACTCCACATGGTGCTTCCCTTCTTGTATTCTTCTCCTTTGTTCCTCCTCACCATCCTCATCCATTGCCTCCCCTTCATGCTCCATGTCTCACTCTCCCCTCTCCTCAAGGCAACCAAGCACCACATTCTCTATTGCTATAGTTAATTGTTCTGCAATTACCAGCAACCTATCTAGCCACTTCTTTATACCTTGCATCTTAACCCTTTCAAAAACTCCTAATGCATTTCCCCGTGATTGCATTTTCTGACCATCCGCTGTTGTATCCACCCTAATCGATTTCCTTTGCGAATGATGAGTAGCATTGACCCTGGACCAACTGTAGGTGAAGGGCAATAGTAATCACATAAGAAGGTAGTCTTCTGCAAAGCGTGAAAGGTCTGCAGTGTTTGGTGATAGAATCCTGTATTACACAGAAGCAATCAGAAATCAACTAGTACTATGTACTTCAAGACTTACGAAGTCGAGTTGCAAGCGCTTAGGCAAGTTAGTGAGCCTTCTCATACATCCAAACTGTAAAGAAGTCTTGCCCAAGTTTCAGCAGCTAGAGCTCAGCGAAGGAAACAGACAAAAGCTTCTGATGCAAGCGACGTTCCGACTCAGCCGAATGCCACAACAGCTTCAGAAGCATCGGAGGACGGGAACGGAGACCTAATAGAACATAACAAGAAGATGGATCAGCAAATATAGAAAGTGATCTCGGAGACTGTTAATTTAAAGACTCTGATGTAGAATACGAATAAAGAGCGAGAAGAAAATATGAGAAGGATGGAAGAGGCTATAATCCATAAGAAAGATGGTGAGGATACAGAGAGAGAGATGATAATTGCAGGCTGCGCGAGTATAAACACCCATTACATGGACGTTTTCCGACTTTTGAGGTGTGTTCGTCGTGTTGCCCTTTCGAATGATAACTTAGCTTGTAAGCCATCGCATAAGTTGCTTTATGCGTGGTGTTCAAATTGTGATACTCAGCGTCGACACATTCTTCTTCACAAGTCGTCCTCTATTTCTCGGCGTAGTATACAGCTCCACTGGTACAGACTGTCAGATTGAGGACTACTACTTGCACTCGCACTCTTAATCCAAATGAAGCCCACTCAACGCTGGGATCGGTCTCTCCGCCTGTGGTGTAATTCTCGCTCCATGTCTTCTCTCGGGGCGTCCAGCAAAATCAAACAACGCTGAATGCATGGTCACTCGATTATCCCACAACACCACTGTCTTCGGTGCCCACTTAACCCTCATCTGACCCTCAAGCCCACCAGCAATATGGTCGTACAAAAAGCTCAAAATCAGATCACTTTCCTGCTTTTTATAGCCCGCGATTCCCTTGGTAGCCTCAGGGTTGAGAAAGAGAGATTCTTCGCCTGTGACGGGGTGCCGTCGGACGAGTGGGTGAACGGTGGTCACGCAAGGACGACGAATATTTCGTGTCCGTGTTCCGTTGCGGGTTACTTGAATTGGGTCTACGGCAGACTGGATCTGACGCAGAGTCTTCAAATATTCCACGAACCCGGGTGAAAGCCGTCTCAGGGCTTCAACGCCAGAGGTGAAGAATGTGTCCCCTCCGGATTCAGCTGGACAGCACACATGGGGATCTCAGTACAGTTCTCCGTACACTCAAATGACTTACGATGCGCCAAGAGGAAGAATGCACTAGCGAATATCCGTGAGTTCAATATGATAATCGAGAAAAAGGAAACTAACGTCAAACCAGGTGGCTGTCTTTCATGAGACATATCTGTATGCCACATTCCCCGCGTTATATTCTCCGTGTCGTAATACACTGTGTTCTCGTCGCGGTATATCATGTGTATCTCAGGCAGACCTTCCGGATGACCACCAGTGGGATGGACATGTAGGCGACCTGTGTCCCCGCATCATCAACCAACTACGACAAACAACGAAGACGCCTCAACTTACCAAAGTAACTTCCAAATTCTTTCCAGAAATCACTGCCGGCTTCAAAAAAATCATCTTGACCTCTGAAAACCTGACGCACCGTCATTAGTGAAGATAATCAGCCCAATACGATCAGAAAAATGTACCATAACCCTCCTCCTTGCAACCTCCAACGCCAGCTCATCTCTCTCCTCCGGCGTCAATTTCGTTAAATTCACACCCTCTACTTCCGTCCCGATTGTAGGACAGAAATTCTCAATCCTGGTCGCACCTTGTAAGAATTTTCTCGGATCCGGATGCGACAGCGCTCGCAACCCAGGATCGACATGCACGAAATCCTTCAAAGGCTCGCCGATTTCGCTTGGGTTCGGAAAGACCTTCGGAAGGAGGTCGGCGTAGGGATAGAATTCGAACGGACCTTGTCCCCGCTCTTTGGGTGTGGGTTGGCCTGGGGAGCCGAGGAGAGGGAAGGTCAATATGCCACTGCCGGTCGCGGTTGACATTACACTGGGAATAGACTCTCCAGTCTGAGCTGCCTTGTTCTCCGTGACGATAGTAGTCATAGTGGACGACATGGTTGTTCTATAGTTAGTACCGATGTGTAGGTGTAGTTTTTTCACTATCAAGTAGAATTTGGGCATATTTATCAATTTGGTCTATTGAAGATGAGATACGAAGAGCATAAATTTTCGCTTGATGTCTCACACAAGCCTGAGAAACAGCTCACCACGTCCTGTGTCCCTGTTGGAGAGTAACCATCATCAGGTACTGAAGAACGGTTAGAGTTCAAAAATCCCAGAGAATCCAGACTTAGATTCACACTCTAAATTTCGGGCCCGGAAGGCGCATGCTCTTAGCTTCTCAAAGGACAAAAAGACTGTTCAATGCAAAGTATTTGTTCCTGCCGTTGTTCCTAGAGCCAAAGAAAAATGGAAGCGGTGAGAGAAGGCGAGGAGGCGCAGGAACCCAAGGAATATGCAGTGCTGCTAACACCACGTATGCAAACTCACACTGGACAAATGCTGCAGAATTGTGTATAATGTGGCATTTCAAAAAATACATGTTCCTTGTAACGTGTAGTTCAACTTCTACGCCAAGTTTTGTCCCTTGTTAGGTTTATCTAGTCTCCCATTGGGGTAGTACTTCGAGAGCAACTTGAACTTCAAAGTTGAGATTCTGCTTGGTCACATCTACACGACTACGAAATCTAGGATCGAAGGGGAGAGAAAGACTGTCGATTAGTCTCGGCCAGATTTATCCTAAGTCGTGGGCCTTAACAAAAATATGTTCTCGTCATCAGACGCATCGAATATTCAGAACTATGCAGCAGATGTCAGTATGAATTACGGGGGCTGAAGGCAATCCCTGATATATTAGTAAGAAAAGTGTAAAGCGCATCAATATAATGGCAAAAAGATATCAAGTAAATCTAGTAATATCAAGTTGAGACTAATACCTTTCGATACCTCTTTCTCCGAAACTATTTGTAGTTTTGGAAAAAATGATAGACAAACGTGACAACGTGACAAAGGGTACTCAAATTTCTCATCGACATTTGAGCCATGCTCGATATCAAACGATTGCGTTTGTATATCCGCCTCTAGTTTTGCCTTGCATGCAGACGTTGATTGGACCTTACGGAAAACACTGGACCACTGTTGTTGGCAAGGTCACAAACTGTGCACCATTACCAAAGATCCACATCCATGTCTAGTATTTCCATTGAGCACATCAGCTTCCGGCTATGCATTGAGCAGTGTTTTGGGTGGTGGACCTTATTTATATATCTTATAAATGTTTCGATGCGGGCCCTCCTGTTCGTCGTCTGCCAATATAATGTAAATATATATAGAACTTCATACTAGAAAGGAAGTTGTTTAAGGTAATTCGAAGAGTATATATCCCTTGTGGCATGCCTCGAAATCACGCCTTGGACAACAAATTCCGTCCCATGTTAGGTTTAGCTGGCCTCCCATTAGGATAATACTTCGAGAACATGTTGGGATAGAATTGCTCGGTTACATCTGCATGACTGCGCAATTTACGAGCGAGAACAACCTCGCCTGCCAAATCCATGTCTTTCACGGAGAATTCAACTGCAAATATCCCGACTCAGTCTCGAAGGAATGGAAGATGGCAACAATAGACGTACAGTCGCTGTCAACACCCAACTTTTTGTCTCGGGCGAATTTCATATCGAGAACCTCTTGAGGGACTGTCAATGTACAATAAATGGTCAAACAAAGGTTTCGAGGGTCAAACTGGTAAGTGCCCACAAGGAAGGTAGTGTTCCGCCAGTCTAACTTCGTGTCCTATGCTCGAGAAAAATGCCACGCTGAATCGTGGATCTCCAATTGGAGACAAGACGCGATGCGGGGTAGCAGAAGGACCCGCCGAGTGGCTTTTTCCAGAGCTGAGAACCATGTCCGTGAGCCTATAATAGAAAGATTAATAACAAATACGTACTCTTTCCAAGATTGATAACGAATGTATTGTCTTTGGGTGGCACTGGAATCCAGTCACCAGAAAGATTCTTCACTTCTAGTGTACGGTGGTCTGTAGCTTGCAAAAGCTGAAAGGTGTTCTCTCAACATAAGCTGTAAAAGTCACGAGCAAAGAAAACATACATAAGTCAAGAAGCTACCATCTACATGCGCTGCGATTCCACTGCCAGGTTTACCATCTGGTGTTCCAGGATATCTAAGAACCTTACATCGAGGTTGGAGGTTCCCATGGTCCTGGTCGAAAAACACATCGAGAGCGTCAGGACCTAGTCCAAGGGCTTCAGATACCAGGCGCGTGAATTTGTAGCTGAGATCTTCGACGTGGTTGTAGTATGTCAACATTACATCTCGAAATCCAGGGAGATCTTGCTCCAGAGGCCACTGAACTCGTCGTATGAATGATATGCATGGTACACGGGAGTGACAACACTGACCAAAGCCTCCCCGTGCAGTTTGAGGTATTCTGGTTCTCCTTCTTTCCAAGAGCAAGTTCTAGCCCCTCCGAAGTTGAACTGTTCCCTGACGCTCGCATCGTTTGACAACGTCGCACTGCTGACCTTAAGATATCCATGAAAATGCATGGAATTCTTCATGTCCAGTTCGGCCTTGGACTCTTGAGGCAACTCGAAGAATTTTGGGGCCATTTCCTTTACCTGAGCTATGACTTGAGGTGGGACAGGATGATTTGCGAGGTAAAGGAAACCGATATTGATCATCGCATCACGGAGTTGGCGCAGAAAGAGAGATTTGTCCGTTTCAGAGAGCTGCCAGTCGATGACAGGAATCTCATAATAGTCCAACTTGGACTCATCGGTAGAGCGTGAAATAGGTGAGGCAGTTTCTACCATAGATCCAAAATTTGGATTCGGCTTAGTTCACTGGTTTCGAGAAATTCATGTAATATTGCTTAAGAACCAGATACATAATACGAGCAGATTCAATCTATGAGCACGGGAAATAGGTGAAGTTGGGAAGTGCGCATAAGTGAAAAGGTCAAGATGTGAACGCGATATGAGAAATATCTCACACCAGCGTACACGCTGGTTCCTGCATCCAGGGATCGCGAGAGCACCTGTTATATGATTATACGGGAATTGCACAATGACTAGGCCACAGATTCCATGGCGTACATACTAGTATTGACTGCGTATTGCATAATGGTTGTGGATTTTTTTCGCACCTGTTTGGCGAGGTGACACTCATTTCGATACCACGGAGCGGTCGGGAGGAACCTGCGGACCTTGGAAGACCTTGGTCTGGGCTTGGGCTCCCCTACATTCTACCTTCATCAACCAAATACAAATTATTGCTCAGAAATTCCGGGGCCTGCATGCAGACAATTACTGAGTACTTATGCAACCCAGGCAAGAAAACAAGGCTTTGATTAGTTAACTACGTTACGTCAGGTAGAAGACAATCCTCCGCCCGCAGATCATCTTCGTGGTTTTCATTCCTTGTCCACAGCTGGTATCTAATCCAGAATCTTGGACGAGTTGGCCTTGCCAGGGGGAACACTTCTGTCTGCAGGTCGGATTGTTTTGGGGACTCCTTATAAGTATCTGCTTATTCTGAGGTCTGAAGGTCCCTATTCTCTGATGTCAAATTTACGTGAATACTCTGAAGGGTGTAAAGATGTCGACATGCGAATCCGAAGTGACCGCAGCCTGAGGTTGTCCTCTCATACAGTAAGTACTACTACAGAACCTAAGCTACTTGGCTCTCTACATCTAGATATCTCCATAGCTTGATCAATCGCTCGGAGGAACATACCCCTCAACCAACATCTTCGAAAAGTCCTTCAGCTTCTCCGGACCTCTCACCTCCTCCGTGAGTAGGGGTAGTTGGATGATGTGGAAGAATTCCGCGTAAAGTTCTACGTGCAAGCATTTTTATAAAAAACAAGGAAACAGTCAGTCAGTATGTTGAGTAGTTGAAGTGTAATTCTCCAATAAGACGTCCAGCGAAAGACTCACCATGGGCCTCATTCAGATACTTCTGCTGCATCTTTCGTCGGACACCACAATGTGTGCAGTTGGAGTCTGTAGAAGTGTATGAGTTCGGAGATACCAGGAGATAAAGAGTGGGAAAATGATGGATGAAATAGACATTTCAAACAGTGTTCGAACAGGGTTTATCGTCGAAATACTCCGTGTAGGATAGTACTTATCGCTACAACGGTATCAGAATACAAGACTCACCTTTCTTCGGGAATAACAGCTGATTGACCACGATATTGTGAGTATCGATCTCATAGGACGTGAGTTCTTGAATCAAGCGCTCAGTTTCGTACAAGGATAGAAATTCGGAGATACAAATGCAGATAAAAGTCGTTTTTTCCTGCGAGTGTGGATATTGGTACGAGCCGGAGCGGTTTCATCAAAAGAAGCAGGAGAAGGAAACGGAAAGACACGAAGGAATCAGACATGTAGAATGAGATTACGAGAAAGGTAGCGACATACGGGATCCTTGAACTGGGAGTTGACTTCGGTGATGACTTCTCTCATAGACTCGAGCTTGGCAAACATGTCTTCTTGAGACGCTGCTTCTCCGCCCATCATTGAAGACATCTATCGGGGTTTTTTCTCAGTATTGCTATACGAGAAGGAATTGGACGGAAAGTGGCAATCATGGACGAGGGCGACTGGGGCCGTGAATTCGACGCCCACCTGATTGATCATTGGCCCGAATCTTGACCCTAAGGTACTCAGTTTTCCCAAGGCCTTCTCCAGTACAGTCGGGAAAGAAAGAAAACGGAGCGTGTGTCCAGTGGGAGCGGTGTCGAAGACGATGACAGAGTAAGTGAGGGATTTAACATGTCTATATAATGTGATATTAGGTCGAATATAAATCATGGATGATAGACAAAAACAAAGGAAGAGCTGTAAGGGCAGGGAAACTGAGAAAAACGCACTTCATAATTTCGCAAAACTCATGGCATTCGTCGACACCTGGGATAGCGAAAGCGAGATCCTGCATCATTGAGCCCATCATTCCATTCGAGTCCGCTGAATATATTGGATCAACACCAGCAAAACCAATAGTGGATGTCAACGCTCGCTCACATTGTTCGACCATTTCCTGGATTGCACTGGTCGGATCGATTTCCATCGCATACAAATTCTTGAACCCATTCACAAGCGTAGCATCTTTCGAGAACTTTTGACCAAAGGCATCCGAAAGGTTGTGAGCTGGGTCTGTAGACTGTAGAAAGTACCTCAATCAAATCCCGAATCAACGCAATTCTGAACATTTACTCACAATCAGTAACACACTTTCCCTGACCGTCGCCAGCTGTATTGCCAATGAACAGCTCGTCGTTGTCTTTCCTACTCCTCCCTTGCCTCCACAAAATATCCACTTCAACGACGTCTGATCGAGACATTCTGAAGTGTCGGTTCAAGGTTTTCGAACTCAGCGTCCATTGGTAATTAGTCTGATATAGTCGTGCAATCAGGATTTCTAGTTGACGCAAGCAGAGGAGCTCTGAATTAATTGTTTAGCTAGTCGAAGGCTGTTGAGATTTTAGTTGGTCACCAGAATTCGCGGGGAGAAAATTAGGCGCCTCTGCTTTCTCCCTAACGGCGTTTGTTTTTCTTGCGCTAATCAACTCTCTTCGTTCTACTATATGTACACTTTTTGACTAGATTGTGTCGCATCTCAGTATGGCCTCTTCACCTTAATGTTCTCCGGTGTCACTTCGCACGCTTTGGACCACAATTTTTTTTTTCAAATCTAGACTCATTGCACTGAAGGATATACCAGCCCTCTTCACCAAAACCCATGTATGCTTTTGTAGTTCAAAATCTGCACTTTGTAAAAGTACCCTCTTTGTCAACCTACTTTTGTGCAAATGCAAAGATGGGACTACGGGGAATCTGGGCTTTCACCTAGTGGTAGACCTAGGAATTCAGAAAACTAGACTGTGAGCCGTCGTCTTTGCTCTCATTCCTGATGAAAATTTCCCATCGCTGGCAAAGGCCAGTGAGTTGCTCGAAATGGAGCCACATAACATTTTGCTTCGGGACGAGTTCGATTGTTTCGATCTCATGTTTGCAATCTTCATCCATGGTTGGCCCGAGTGCATTGGGTCCTGCACGCTGCTCCTTGATTAGGTACACGAATTGATAGGGACATTTAAGGTGGTAAAGGGGATTTGCTCAGGATGTAAACTCACCTCCGAATGGTCAAGGTATTATATAGGGAAATTCTATACATTAGACCCGCCTGAAGTCAAGTCTCGAGAAACACACAGCTCGTAGGAGAAACAGGCATGAAGATACATTACTGTTGTAATATGTGTGCCGTCTTGAAGCTACTGTATGTATCAGCTGTAACGCCAGACGTATATGTTATGCCTCCTTTTTTCAGTAAGTACTACCACAGTATGTCACTCTCTCCTCAACCATATGCTTTCTCTCTAAGACCGGGTACGATTTGTCCAACTCTCAGGTACTTACCAAGATTGAGGTCGTGGGGGAACTTGTATCACTGACTGTGAGAGTTGTGTCAGAGGACTGTGGATCTGTAAGTTTTTCTGTCTCTGTAAGCAGACAACATTACAATTTACTCATCCCTGGCCTTACCCAATAGGGGCCTGGTCTCTCATAGTATATATGATATCTGAACCTTGAACAATCATCACCCACAATGGAAAACAAAAAGGTCGCCATATTCCCTGCCTCCGGAAAGCTTGGTGGAAGTTTGATGAAGTACATCCTCAAACTGATCCCTGCTCATGATGTTGTCCTTATTGCTCGCTATCTCTCCAAGATACCAGTCAGCTATACTGTTGCTGGTGCTATCGCTCGATATGCCGACTATGACGACCCGAAATCACTGGAGGATGTGTTTTCACAAGTGAATTCTCTTTTCCTCATATCTTATCCTACATTCCAGCATGAACATCGCACAAAGGTTAGTCTTTATGTATACCCCTCGTAGACTAACATTGATTGTTTCCATCTACCCAGGCACACAGGGTGGCAATTGACTGTGCTCACAAAAGCGGAGTCAAGCACATTTTCTATAGTTCTTTAGCTTTCGCAGATCGTAGTGACAACTCTCAGTCGGTCGCTCTTGTCATGCAGGCTCATCTCGACACCGAGAAGTATCTCCAGGAGCTGGCGAGCAAGGACCCATCCTTCTCTTACACCTCTATTCGTGAGGGCTTATATTCAGAGTCCTTCCCCATGTACACCGCCTTTTTCAATCTCAAATTCCCAACTAGCGAGATTCTCATTCCGCACGATGGTCATGCACCTGGTCTAGCTTGGGCGAAGCTAGACGAGCTTGGCGAAGCTTCCGCGTTACTTCTTGCTAGGTTCTATGCCGCTCCCGGTAGATTTTCGGAGAAGAACCAGGTTCTACTCCTATCGGGCGTTCGTGAATGGTCTCTCGAAGAGACTGCTCGGGCACTCGGTCAGGTTGTAGGAAAAGAGGTGTTGATACGACAGATATCTGTTGATGAATACGTTGCCCAGCCGAACGTGGAATCTAGCCTTACACGTGATGGTAAGAAGATGGCTAAGGAATGGGCATCTGTATATGATGCTATACGCAATGGAGAGGCAAGCGTTGTCACACCTTTACTCCGAGATATTCTTGGACGTGAACCAGAGGATTTCGAGACCACTATTCGAGCGATGGCGGGGTATGATTCTGATTTGCACAGAGGTTGGTAAAACGAACCATAGCTTGGAGAAAAGAGGGTATTCTCAGTGAAATATTCCTCGTTTTCTTGTTATACAGGATTTACATGTTATTGAATAACAAAACCTACAGCTCATTTCCCATTCACGTCAACTTCCTCGTTAGCTTTTGAAAGTTCAAGCTTTTCCGGTAACCTTCTCACAGCTATCACTGCGCCAACACTAATGAGGATGAATATCTCATACACGAGATTTGCCCCGAGCCACCGAAACGCCAGCCCTGGCTTTGTATGTGCCCCTCGCGAAATTTGAACGGAAAGTGCAAATAATGATGTCGCGGACGCTGGTCCAATCGCTCGAGCGATGGAAACACCGGTTTGAGCGAGACCGTTTGTTACGCCGAGAGAGTATGCGTTGGGAGCTGACGCGCGTACGTAGATGAAGGCTGAGCCTATATTATTGTCGGTCATCAATGAGGGTATTGGGAAAGATCAATCAGGACTTACTAAAACCCATGTCCATGATAACATACAAGATGATCTGCAATGCCAATTCCACCCACGTTAACGCGTTGATAAGCTTATCCTCACCCAGACTCGCGCTCATCATCGGAAAAAGTACCCAGATTGGTATGAACATGAACATACTAACCATATAAATCTTTTTAGAGCCCAACCACGCGTATAACGGTGGTAAGTTTCATAGACTTGGAGGGGAATTCGTTAGAGTTCTCTTGGCGGACAAGTGGCCTTATGGATGGAACCGGCCTTGTTACTCACCTCTTCCAACAAGAAGAACGTCGAGATCAACGTCCCAGCGCAGTAAATTGCCACAACGAAACATGGCAGAGCATAAGGATATGCTTTCCAAAAATGTCCCGGGAATAAAGAAGGAAATCGTTCATGAGGATTGGATAGCCAACCGCCGATGACAGGGCTATAGAAAACACAATCAAAAAGGAACCAATCGATTTAGAAGGATAGGGCGAAGACAAGCAAGAATCATACATACCCAATAGTAGCACCCACATTCCAATAACCGGCAAAAGTGCCATGGCTTGAGCGATAGTTGTCTCGTCAGTGATTTCGCCCATCATACTTTTGATGACTCCAGCGTTCCCATTAAGGGCTCCGGATAGGCAACGGCTGCGATACAGCAATTGTGAGCGTGTGAGTGATAGTATAACGGGAATTATAAGATCCACGTACCTCAAAATTAAGCCCCAGAATGTGCTACTGACACCAAAACACGCCGTTGATAGCGTTAAGCCCAAGAGTCCGAGAAGGATGATGGGTCTGCGACCAACGCGGTCAGAAAGACGGCTCCAGTAAAGCACGGTCAGGGCTTGAGTTACTGAGAATGAAGATTCCTGGAAGGTGAACGGAAATAGGAACCTAGCAGTCAGAATATGGAGAATCCATCAAATGAAGCATTGTACAATCACACCGGCATAATACCCCCATTTTCGCCTCGTCTCCACCTGTTATAGGCATATCTCGGACCATCTGAGTAGGGGAATTCCAAACAAGTGAGCGGAATTTTCAACTCACAAGCGCAACATCAGGATAAGTAAACTCGCATGATACATACTTTATTAATGAAAGGATATATAACCTGCGAAGTCAAAGGTTCTGCTAGCTGTACCCAGAATAAGATGAAAAGTTGCTTCCAGGGAAGTGGTGTCCGTAGGGGCTGAGGTACATTACTCTTCAGCAGAAGCGGCGTCTGCTCCGAGGATAGAAGCTGCAATGCGTCTGGACCGCCGGCGCGTTCACTCTGCCATTGCGCAATTGGTTGTGAGCTCGTACGTGCACTCTCTTCATCCATTACGATTGTTTTGAGAACGCGATTCTTTGAAGATACTGAGGGGACTTTATATTAATCCCGGTGCCGATTGAAAAGCCGGCAAACTGGAGTCATTTCTGTGATTCGAAGAGAACCCAGGCATTATTGAAGATATACATCGTCCAAACTCGAGTCGTAGCAGCGATCAGGGCGACCCTAATCGTTGTTTTTTTCTTGTCAAAGATTCTAGAACTGAACTTGCATAATCGAATATCGAGAGTTGTACATGGAAGGGCCTACTGTTCGATAAGATAGTTCGGCACTTAGTGTGGGAAAAGCTTGACTTTTGACGTGAAACGAATTGATGGTTGTGTTGTTTTCTCTTTTCCTTATTTCCCCTCGCCATCGCTATCGCCGTCGTCGAGCTCGCTCGTTCGTTCTCGCACGCTCAACAAGCGAAGTGTGCAGTCTAACGCAGACGCTCCCAAAGCCTTGGACAGGACCTGATAACGGATTTCACAAGAGATTTACTTCCCACTCTCACTATACACATACATTCTTTAATCTACCGCTCTCTCCTCATCACAAATTCTTAACGTCTCTATCAACATTATACAGAAAAGAAAATGGGTTTTCAAAAATACCGTGTTGGTCATGCTGGTGCGCCAATTTCGCATAAGAAGAAACGAGCTACAGATTCCAGTATGTGAGATGTAATATCATTGCTTAGACCATATTGGTTTGACACATTGCTAGGCTGCCTTACTGGAGGATTCTACACGAATCCTGCTTCTGGTGCCTCAGTAGACTCTCTGAAGACATTGAATATAACTTGGGACACGTCGTGTTTGACCCCATCTAACGATGAAATCGATATCTACCTCTACGCTCCCTCTGCAGCGACTCCTCGACTTCATCTTTGGGAAGATGTTCCCTTTACCAAAGGATATTACGAGGCAGAGCTTATGCCCCGTTGGTGGAACTCAACCTCGAGCGAGCAGCTTCAACTGCTCATTATCCAGAGCGGCGACGCTCCGTTCCTCGCAACTTTACCCGCGGGACCTGTCTTCACGGCTACATACAGCACTCCGTCTTCAGGAGCACCCGAATCTGCCCAAACAGAACTTGCCTCCACCGATTCGGGAATTACCGAGGTCCAATCCACGGCATCTAGCTCCTCCTCCTCCCATCTATCAGGCGGTAAAATCGCCGCTGCAGTGATTATACCTCTTCTTGTCGTTGCTGCTGTTGCTGCGTACTTCTGGATCCGACGCTCTCGCGCTAAGGGCAAGGAGGAGCGCAAAGTTTGGTCAGAGAAAGTGGACCAACGTATGTCTGTCGTATCTGCCGATTGGCAGAGTATTTCTCCGGCTGGTGCACAAGCTGCTATTCGCAATTCAATGGCCATCCGTGCTTCCATGGAAGCAGAAGCTCGTATGTCCGTCAACCTTGCCGGAATGGGCGTCCAAGCTCCTGGAGGAGGCGTGGGAGGTTTCTTCATTCCTGGACAAGGTGATCCAACTGTGAACCCTATCATCGCAATGCCGGTCCCATCTCTTCCTGCAACAGCACAACTTCGTCCTGGTCTCCGTTCCTCTGCTTACTCCACTGCCGCTGCCGCCGCTCGCGTCTCCCGCGTGTCCTTTGCAGCAGAACCTGCCATCCCTGGTCGTCCTTCGGGCGAATCTCGTCGTTCGATCTACGATCGTGAGCGGCCTTCGTTCGACTCTTCTCAACGTCGTTCAGGTTACTCTCAGTATAGTCAGAACAGCGCTAACCGAGGCAGCAGGGCGTTCCATTATGCTGACGGTGAAATGCCTCCGATGCCTGAGGGTGCAGCCGAACGCGCCTCTCAATTCTATGCACTCAATGGCAATACGAACTTTTCGTCGCTTGGCAGTGGCATGAGTGCTTCCCATATGAATATCTCATCCTCAACTCTCAATTCATCTCTCGATGCTAGTCGCATGTCGAGGTTGAGTCGATTTGATGAAGTCTACGGAGAAGAATACTCGGGTGAGTACCCTGCTGAGTATGAAAATGGTAGTCGTGAAGAAGGAGCAATGAGCCCTACGCAAACGATGGGCCCTGTTGCATTGAGCACTGACGATATCAAGAGGAGGATTAGTATGCGTCAGAGTAGCGCCAATGCTAGCTTTGATGGCGGACATGACGACGTCGGGCCTGCGTTAACTAGTGAGTAACTCTTGTGTCCATTCTACGCTTGCTCACTACTTTTCATCCACTTTATCATAGTGATGCGTGCCCAAGATCAGGATAGTTATTTTAACCACAACAGCGGTACTTCTGAAACAATCTTCACCACTTCCCCTTCGCCGAATCAAACCTCCTTCCCCTCATTCCCCATGCCTTCAGGATCACACATCTCTTCCCCCATTGTTGAACTGCATTCTGGTACCAATGGCGCTTCCTCCCCGAGCTCCTACACCGGTATGGCACCGCCCAAAAGCGGTATGAGCCCCGATGACATGCTGAGAGCCTACGCAGAAAGGAAAGCTGCTGCTGGAGTCGGAAGAGTTGGGACGCCAAAGATCTCCAACCCATCGCCTCTAGCGCGGGAGGTCATTTCGTACCCGACTGAAGAGCAAGAATCGGGGAAGGCTATGTAATAGGAACAAGGATGTCGAGGGAAAGAATAATTTTGGAAGAACTGCGAATGGGCAAAGGGCCACGCTAAGATGATTATGATATCTCGTCTGGCAAAACGAACGCTCGACAGACGCCTCATGCTATGGCCGTTACCCATTGTGTCTAATAGCAACCATTCCTTGTTATTCCCTCCCGTCATATGCACCTTTTTTCCTTCTCTCTTTTGCTTCGCTTCCTCCCTGCATTTGTGCTCTTCTCCCCGATTTCGCTGACTCTGATCCTTGATCATTGTACTCCTCAACCTTGGCGTCGAAGTTCATTCTTCTACTGAGCGTGCCGTCCTGTCATTTCTGGTTTCCTGTCACTTGTGTCCATTGTGTATCACCTGTCTGTTAACGATGTTACTTTTTTTTTTTTTGACAAATTTCAGTTCTTCACGACGTAGTCTCGCTGCGTGTTCTTTAACTTGTTTATATATCTGTCTGTCTTCACCACCGCGATGCTCGCGTATACCTGGTATATCGGACTGTGATACATACTTAAATTTCTGTCCCGGTATACTCTTACTTTCTTCTGTAGAGGTTTTATGTACTTCAACCTCCTCTATTCGGCCTGGCGCGTATATATTCATCGTATCTCGAAGAAGGGTAGGAAGCTACTTGTGCTTATTGGTCCCAATCGACTTACATCTATGATTTTTTTTTTGAATCAGGGTTTAGTCACCTTTGATTTGTGCCGTAGCATATGGTGGTTATCTATCATAATCAGTTTTGTGTCGGTGTCGCATGCACAGTTTGAACTAATTTGATTCTGCATTACTCTAAGCAACTACTTCCCCCGTCCTGACACGGAACATGTACATCCTTCATACCCGCTGAAATATCACCGCACTTTCCTTATAGGAACAATTTTAATCATCTAAGCGAAATAGAAACAGATAAGGTCAAGATTAATAAGAAACAGTCAGAGCATACCCGTTCAATTTTGATGCCTTCTCGCATAGTCGACCTGGAACCTAGTATGAACGCGATGTCTTCCTTCACCAGTATTCTCCCGTCACAGGTGGGATTACAAAAATCCAATTTCGGGGATGGAGTCAATTTAAAGTAGATCACAGGGGGAACTTGAAGAAAGCCCGAACTGGAGATAGGGGGTCCAGGATTGATGTTCTTCCCAAATGTGAAGGAGAGCGGTGTCTTCATTTCTGGCAAGATATCGGGAACGTAATCAAGCATATTTTGCACCGATTTTTGGATTTCTTCCTTTGTCATTGGGCCTGTTCCCCTCAGGTTGTATTTTGAATCGATTGTGATGTGGGTACCCGACTCTGGAGCAGGAGAGGCCTTTGTGGGATCCGACTGCCATGGAACCTCCAACCCCTGTTCAGTGATGAGGACCATCTAATCAAAGAGCAAACAGTTCTGTGACGCTACGATCAAACGTTCAAGAGCATCCACACCTGCGCAATTTCCTTATTTCCACGAGTAATCCTTCGACCCGTTAAATAGATGCGACCTGTCTTGACATGGATCGTTCCGATGCAGACTGGGTTACAGAAGGCCACGCCCGTAGATTCTGGCGCTCGGGCGATGTTCAACACGAAAGAAATGATGGATTCTTTTGACTTCGAAGGCCGGGTTCCAGGATAAGTTCCACACGTCGCTTGAAGATCCTTCAATTCCGGTAAGATCAACGCTGCCTTTTCCAACGCTTGTTTCGACCGATCACAGACTTCGGTCTCCGTCAATTTGTCTGGATTGCCTATTGACTGAGTCGGGAATGTGATATGAATTTGAGTTCCTGGACGCAATGGCTCTGAACGAGTCTGAATTCCATTCGTGCTGACAGGCTATATGGCCAATACTTTTCACCTCAAATATTTATGTTGAAAAGCATCCAATGATTACTCACAGTCAAAGGGATCGCAAAAGTGGAGGAGACAAAAATAAGCACAAGGTAAGCAGGGTTGAGATACATAAAGCTAGAAACGGTTAGAAAGTTCGTGGCAGGGGAGCAATTCTTCGACCAGCGAAAAAAAAACTTGAGGGAATAGTTAAGAGATAGGTCACTAGTGACTGTTTTATATCACCTTGGGGGGTAGCGAACTCACGGTGGTAGGGATCGCTTGCTTCAATTTCCGTCGGATGGTTTCTCTTCTCATCGAATTTATCAGTGGTTCTGTTTGAGCCTTGAAAGCCTCAGAGAGCATCGGAAGAGGATGATTAATCCCTACGGAGTGTCTGAAGATTAAACAACAGCAAAAAGTCCATGTACGTTTAGCGACAGCAACTCGCCGCAAAAACATCGCAAGCATACCCAGAAAAATGGATTCATTATCTAGAAACGTAGGTTTCAAGTCAATTCACTAGTTTAGATATACTTCCTAACCCCTTTCAAGCCCTCATACCTATCCACCTTCTTCGGTAATGCATACCTTTCTTCTTTTTCACGGCCTTCAGCCACCGCAGTCTCAAACACACCACTGACAGTCTCATCCCACACTTCTCTGAACATATGTGCTCCCCCACCCACGACAACCGCACTGTTCTTTTGAGTGCTTAATCCTTTACCGCCGTTTACCTGCGCCCTCAATGCAGGTAAAGACTGACCGGAGGTTCCACCACCAAGAGAAGAACCACCGACATCTTTAAGGGTCAAGTCACCAGAGCCGGATAGCTCCCATGTCTTGACGAATTGACGTAAGTCGAACCCGCGGCGTTTAGAGTCTGGTACTACAGGGATGTCTAGCCATTTTGATGTGGTCTGTTTCTGAGCAAGGGAAGAGGCCATGATGTGGGCGAAGAAACGGACAGTTTGGTGTAAGGGGTAGAAGATCGCTTCAATAGAGTTTTGAGCTCTTCGGATTCAACAGAAGACAGACCCTCTCCTTTACCCTGCTTCTTCTCAGCCTTCTTCGCCAGCAGCTCATTAATACGACCACTGACTGTTTCGCATTCCGTGTTATGTTTCGTTAGATCCTTCGAAATTTTAGCCTCGGTGTTGAGTGAATATACGGTCTTTGGGGGTTGAGGAAGAAGCAGGATGGTGTATCGATGGTACATAGTTCCGTGCTGTGGGTGCGGAGGAACGTATTTCGTGTGGCTATTGAGAAGTGGGGATGGTATGAAGGCTCGAGGCTGGGTGACGGCGGAAATAGGTATGTTGGGTCTAAAACAAGATTTTTCAGTAAAAGAAATAGCTGTTGGGTGGGAAATGAAAGACTAACTTCATCCAATGTAAATACGTTGTGAACGACCTGGTCTTCTCATCAGGCCTGTCAGGTCAAGCATGACCATCGTATACAGCCTCACGTCGGAATGCCAGGCATGAGCCCAAAGTCCTGGTGCACGAGCCGTCTGAGTTGGAGATAAAAAGCTCCCGGGCTCTACGCCAACGATGCTCTTGCCACCACTCTTCATACTCCGCTTGAATTGTTTGTTCAATGGATACGGGACGGTGACATGGAGATCCAGAGAAGGATGGATACCCGGAAGCAAGTCAGGAACGACATACATCTGGTGTAAACGCTCCATAAGGAGATCAAGAGCACCTTGGCCACGCCAACGCTGTTCAGCAAGATGGAGGTGAGCATGATTCCAAGGATCTAATTGGGCATTGGCAACAGTCCAGCGAGTGGAGGGTAAATTGACCTGAGATTGGACGGAGATGATATGGTATTTTTGGCGGAGAGATTCTAGTTCTTCTAGAATGCTCTGCACTTTCTCCACGTTACCCTGGGCTTCCTCTGCCTCTACCTGAGCTTCCATAACACCAATTTCCTTGGCCAACATCTGCGCCTTCTGCGATAAATCTTCCGAATCTCGCATAATGAGCTTTAGAGCTTCATCGTATGCAGGAAGAACACCTTCTGCAATTGGTCTGTTCCATTTCTTGGGTCTGTCTGTCGATATCTGCGGTCGCCGTTTAGTGTTCACCGTTGTCGCTGGGTCGACTGGAGCTGTGGTAGAAGGTGCGCGTTTTCGGAAGGAGGCCGGCTTGCGACGACCGGAAGTAGCTGCTGGAGCTTTTGGGTTAGCTTGGACAGGCGAAAGACTAGATGTACTGGTTTTGGTCGCTGTAGCTTTGGATTTACCCAGTACTGGGGCTAGAATGTTTTCTTTGAGTGCTGTAGCTTCTGCCTCTGCATAGTTAGGTGCAGAAATTGACACAGAACGGCGGACAGCGACGACACGAGCAGCCTGAGACGTTCGTCGCAGAGGTAACGCGAACATTCCTGCCAAATTTACTGGCGTCAAAATTGAAGGAAAGACTGCAATGTTGCGAGTTGTTTGGTTTTGATTTGGCGCCCAGTTGCTTAGAAGGAATGTTCTTTATCGCAATCGACTCCAACGCACCCGCTAGGATGCACATGCAAGAGATTTTGTGGCTTACAGAGCGTCCGGGACTACCCTTGCTTTAGTTGAAATAACTTTGTCGCCGCATCAGTGCCCTTTAGCAAAGTCGTTTCCATGATTTGTCGTCTTCAACTCACTCTAGGTCGACCGTTCAGTCAATTATTCTTTACTGCCCTATATATACCCCCGCGCGATTCAGGTCCGGCAAGCATCTGCGTAACAGCTTACAAGAAAGATTAGGCTCGGAATCCAATTCTGCATGGATCAACTCCAACCCAAAGGGCCCCTCAATTGTTTGCAGATCCCCTTTATACTGCTCTGTAAAATACCACCTGCTTTCGAAGACAGGTTTTTCTAGGTTTCATAGATGTCTCTGCACATATTGGCGACCACATCCTGATAATATTGATGAGCGCTAGTATTGCGGAACTCGGAAGTGGTATAGGCTGGATGTACAAGTGATTGATAGCAGAATCTCCCGGCTTGGACTTGGGCTCTTTCTCGTCAATAAGGGATCGTAGTAGATTGAGACCAGACTCCGGGTTAACTCCATGTATTTGTAAATCTTGCCAAATAAACAAGCGGAGGTTCTGCCTATCTTCCAATCGGGTTTTCTACCTGAGATTTGAAGAATTATGTTGTCAATTCCAAGATGCAAAGGACACCAGCAATGTTGAGGAAGAAAAGTCAGCTGGTCCATTTAGATAATTCAGGCCCATCCGACTTTGCTTTAGGCGCCTAATTACTTATAATGCAAGTTGTTGTTGTGATCATGAGTGTGTGATGAAAATCGTATTGCAAGTAAGTGGATGCGAAGGAGGAGGAGGAAGATAATCCTCCTCCTCTAGATATGTAGGTAACAAAGAGACCTCTGTAAAGTAAGACAATGAAAGGGAATGTAAGCGAAAGAAACCGTAAGTAACAAAGATACAAAGGGGAACTAAGGATTACCGTCATCATCGTTGATGGCTGCCTCCGAGGGTGGTCCGAGGGTCTACTCTGCATACTCTCATCTTTCATGAGCGCTCTAGCAAGGATAAAGTCTTTGACATAACTCTCGAACTAGGCGCAGTGACTTGCATAAGTCGTGGAGCTCTTGAGATAAGTAGGTACTCCATTCTAGATCTCCGATAATAATTCTTTAAACCTATTTGCAACT
>JAOTPV010000247.1:0-29122 GCA_028011355.1 Lentinula aciculospora
CTGGTATGCAGCAGTGAAGGTGGCGACTCCTAGCAGTGATGAGGAGAACATCCTGCATGAGCTCATAAAGGATGGTTCGGGAATTACCACTGTCATGATCGGCTCAATAACATTGGATCTGTTGCTGGCCTTGGAATGTCGCTACTGCGGCGAAATTGGTCATAACTTCTCTGCCTGCCAACACTTCACGAGGTTGTGGAACGGGTCTGGTGCCAGAACTCAAGTGGCTCAGTGATGTGAAGGCAAGGGTTGCAGAGGCTGAGGGAAAAGGGCGCTGTAGAAGCAACCAGCTTCAAAGCCCTGCCGACGAAAGGGAAGAAAGCTGGCAAAAAGGCTGCAAAGCCCGTCGCTGAAACCCCAGTAGCCGAACAACTCACAAAGCCGCCAAGAAGGGAAAGCTGAAGAAGAATGCTAAGACCACCCCGACAAAGGAGGACTGACATTACGGACTTATAATGCTGACTCGAGCGAGGACTTTACAAAAGGCGGGGGCCGACGAGAAAAGCTCAGTATCACTTACAATGCAACAGCGAAAATCACAAGTAGTATGTTATATCAGTAGTAGTTACTATATTATCCTGCTCCTCACTCAAGTCGCCATGCTTATTATATGCTCTTTTGTACATTCGTTATAAATAATCATACCTCGTTGCATTAAACACAAGTTTGTGAATTAAGAGAACGAATGTATACACAATAAATATTCTCTTTGTCAATAATGTTGCCCAAATGTGTGCCAAACTTAAGAAACAACGAGAGTAACTGAACTACATAACTATGAGTTATAAGTGAAGTAAGAAAAACACGCCTTAACTAATAGACACTAAGCCAAACACTAATGAGACCATGCTAAGCTAATAAGACAACAGCAAATACATTAAGGATAAGGCCTAAAAACCCAAGTCCAAAGTGAAAGCGTTGAGGACGGCAGGGCACAGTCAACATAGAAAAGGGCATTAACACTAAAGTTAAAGACGTTGGTTGCTGAGACAGATAGACATAGTCACTGTTCAATAGTCCCAAGGCAAAGGTCAGATACACTGATAGGGACTCTAATAAACACTGCCCTCCATCTCGCCACAGACATAACTAGTTGGTACTAGTGCGAGAGTTGGCTGATAATGTGTCTGTCTTACTGGTATTTGTGTTACGGACACCCGCGCGATAAAACTTTCAATCTGTTGCCTATGAATAATAATAAAACTACCACAGGGGAGTCAACCGCTGGGAAACAGGTTGGCCTATCTATATACCTCCCTAGCAGGAGTATAGGTAGTATTAATGGGACTGAGTTGGTGGCTAGGGGCCGACCCAATGCTTTAACAACTGGATATACTATGACTTTGGACGCCTCGTTATCACCAATACTAGAACTCGAGGGAGATAACTGGACTGCAAACCCATGGAAATCTTTGAACACACACCCCATTAAATATCTCCCAGATGACAATGAAAGTATTGAAGGAGAAAGTGTTATATCTGTAACCTCATCAAGGGAATCATCACCCCTGACTGAAGACGAAAGTCTAACAGGCTCACCTGTAAACTTAGACTCGAACTCACCAGGTAATGAGGCCAGAAAAGCCTTCAACTACGCAATGGGAGTTGTGCCCCCAACATGTGTAACTGAGGGTAATAACACAATCCAAATCCTACCAGGATCCACAGCATATGTGCAAAATCAACGTAGAACACGACGATTAGAACAAGTGCTTGGATTGATCAGTGAAAAGATCCATTATTCAACTCCTCCAAGAGGTCAAAGACATGATGTCTTCAGTGATATGCAGAACAAGGTGGAATCCCGTGCCCCTCCTGAAGTAGACCACGACCTTAGTAGGTGGCGAAAAATGCCTGTTAAGATACTAACAGCTATGAACACAATGAAGAGATTCTGCGTGTTCCATACTGGTGACTTGACCCAAAAGGATTTCTGGACAACGCTCAAACACAACACAGCAGAAAGTGTGTGGAGAAGTATTGTAAGGATCCAATGCATAAACCAACCCAATGGTCACAAGCGTATAGACATCTGGGTTAAACGAGTCAACTCTGCGAAATTTAAGCAGATGATGGGATTAGACTCTCTACAATGAAGACGAGGCTTACGACTCAACCATCGAAACCCTGTTAAAGTGTTAAGAGACAATGGTGGAATGGAAACTCCCACTATTATGAAATATTGGAGAATCGATTACTACTGTGAATACAGAGACAGAATAAAATCATTCAAACCACCTGTTGGACCTTGCGCTAAATCCTACCCTACAGGATTAGCCACCATAAGCATCAATGGTATAAAGAAACACAAGGAGGAATTGTTTGAGATGATGAGGAGAGGCAGTATTGCAGTGATAGCAGTACAAGAAACCTTGTTATATGAGGGGTCATATGCCTTAATACATCCTCAGTACCAGATCTTCAGTCGCCCAGCCAAAGAAGGCTTTAGGGGACAAGCAGTACTAGTACACAAATCTTACAATGCCTATGAAGTAATGAAAAATAGAAATACTTTCTTTACACATATTAGAGTGGCAGGTCTATCAGTAGACACCAATCCATGGCATTTTATCTGTTTCTACCTCCCCTCAGGAGGGAATATGAGAAGTGTTCGAACTAAGGCAATAAAAGAAGCCATTAACTTATGCACAGAAATAGAAAGCCAAGATGAGAATGCAAAAATCATAATGCTGGGAGATGCAAACTTAAAAGGGATTGATATAATGAAGAAACTAAAGATGGATAGAACAGGACTCTCAGTATTGAAAGTATCTGGGCCCAACTTGATGTTTCATCGCACAGGAACAAAATGGTCAAACATTGACCATATTATCACTAATAAGAACTCAGCGGAACAAGTACAAAGGGCTTAAGTAAGAAGGCAATGGGGTGTTACCTCTGACCACTTCCCTTTAGTAACTTACTTGCATAAGTACCCACCTAGAACTTGTAATAGGGCCCCCCCAAAATTCAGATTTGATAGAGACCTAATTAAAGGCCATGGAACAGCGATTGTCAATCATAACAGATGGGCAACACTAAGTACAGAGGTCATTGAAACTCAGGAAAGTCTGAATGAAGCAGCCAATGACTTCTCTGTAATGGCGAATCACTTGGGAGTTGAACTGGGAATAAAGGTCCAAAAAGTAGGAAAGTTTCACATTCTGAACAGAACCCTCAGAAGGCAAATAGACAAAGTCCATAAGGCCAAAGATAGTTGGTTTAAAGCTATCAAAGAGGGCTCATTAGAAAAATCTGAACTGGAGCGAAAATTTAACGAGTTGCGCTACATCACACGTAAAATGATAAAGAAACGATATTCAGTATTGGAAAAGAAAGAGATATCGCGCATAACGAACCTCTGTCTCACCAATGAAACGAAGCGGCTCCATCAATGGGAAGCACGCGTTACAGGGAAATCAAAGGGTAACAAGGCAATAACACCAGTCCTTTCTAAAGAACAGGTACTATTGACCAGTAACAAGGACATTCTGCAAAGACATACAGAGTATTGGCGAGAATTAGTCCAAGACAACCCAAAGAACATCTCCAATGACAAAGCTTACTGGAAGGATTCTGTTAAACAAAGAAGGGCTGAGCCTTATCAATGCGACAACACACCTTCATGGTCAGAATGCCTGTTAGCTATTAGATCCCAAGCAACTGGGACAGCGGCAGGTGAGGACGACATACCCATAGACCTATACAAAGTCCTCTATAAAGAAGAATGCAGAGCATATCTAGCACAAAAGGGAAAAATAATAGATGAACCCACTGTGGTTGCACTCCCCCACTGGGCTCTCCCAAACACTCCCCTAACACCAATGGGCAAGCAATTGCACAGGGTAATAACAGGAATATGGGAAATAGAAGGTCAACCAAGATCGTGAGCCACTGCAATAAACATATCATTGTTTAAGAATGGTGATCCTACAGAACTAGGTAATTACAGAGGCATCAGTCTCATTGTAGTAGCAATGAAAATTGTAACAACAATGATCTCCAAACGTATAACCAGTAACCTAGAAACTGACAATGTCCTTGTTAAAGAGCAGTCAGGCTTTAGGGAAAATGAAGAAGCAATAGCACAATTTCTAGTCATCTATGAAGTTGTATGAAGGCATTGACTGGAGGGCAAAGAGACTTATATAACATTCATTGACTTCAAGAAAGTGTTCGACAGAGTAATGCACGAAGCACTGTTTGCCAAACTTGAAGCATTGGGCTTCCGAGGGAAATTTCTGAACCTAATAAAGAACATCTATAAGACGTCCAAAGCCAAGGTCAGAATGGGAGAAATGGAAGGACCTGAATGGGAGCTCCTTAGAGGAACCCGACAAGGGTGCAACATGTCTCCAACACTATTCTCTGTCTTCATCAACGACCTAAAGCAATATATGCCAGAAGGAGTTGAAGTCCCTGGAACTAAAGGATTAAGGTGTAGTACGGGTCTGTTTGCAGACGATATAGCTGGCCTCCAAACAGATCCAACTATGGTACAAACTTGCTTGGAGGGCATAGTACAATGGGCAAAGGACTGGGAGATGGATATTGGTGTACTAAAGTGCGGAGTACTCCAATGTGGTGTAAATGAAACAAAGCACAATGACTTCATGAAAATGCAGTGGCAGATTGGCGACTATCTATTCAAAGCAGTAGAGCGGTACAAATATCTAGGCATAAATGTAACATGGAAGTTGGGGGACAGCGAGCAAACAGATGAATATGCACACTGCTGCACATTAGCCACCAAAGTAAAAGAAGCTATAAACATTCGGAGGGCCTTTCTAAGGGATCCGAAATGGCCTCTTGAACTAAAATTAAATATTTTCCGAGCAAAAATTCTATTGCTAGGCCTTTACGGAGGCGAATGGGTTGGCTTGTGTCAAAGAAGGACCAATATGATACAAAGAGAAGTGAACATTGGACTGAAACTGATACTATGCTCATCGTCAAAGAGTAAAATCCATGCAGCTGCCCCAATGACAATGGACCTGAACGTAAGAACTATAGAACAAGCAATGGGCGATGCACGGATATGTCTGTGGTTCAAAGCCCCCAAGCTAAAAACTTGGCTATCAGAGTTAGCAAACAATGATAGCAAAAAGTTCAGTAACAGATCCAAGTGTTGGGACACTCAGACAAGACGATATATCAGGGAAATATTACACACCAAGACGGGAAACTATGAGTGGGTAAAAAACCTTTTAGAGGGAGAACAAAAGATCACCTATTGGAGGGACCCTAGTGAACTAGAACCCGATGAATCCAATGAGTCCAAAGGACAGGTTATCAGAGACCATGCGAAAATCCAGTTGATAGGGAGGGCCTTGGAAACGGAAGCAGTAGAGTGAAGCCCGGCAACAGTGCAATACACAACGTGGGGATTTGCCTTTACTAGACGTTTCATATACACAGCATTGACAATGCCAGAAATAGCAGAAGGAGTGCTGTGGTTAACAAGGATACGCTCAGGTGGGTGGTGGACAATGAAGAGAAGATGGGACTTGTTGAAGGCAACAAATAAACCTCGAAATTTCACCACCTCAGAATTGCACTGCCCCCTGTGTAATGAGCCTTTCGAACACAAATCAGAAATAACACACATTCTGTTATACTGTATGCACTGGAATACTGAGCGTGGGATCATGCATCCAGTTATAGACCCGTTAGTAAACATTATGATGGACTGAGGAGATAGCTTCTTCTCCAAAGAACACATAAAAGTGGAGCTGGCAATGAGACTCCTGGGTGCAAACCCGAAAGTCGTGGGATGCTATGAACTTAATGATGAATACGATGAAAAGACCAGCGCTCTACAACATTACATGTGCATATGGGGTGGAGCGCTGGATATAATAGGCGAAATACATAAAGCCCCACTATTTGTGCCAGTAGCAACCTTCCTGCAGAAGATAATGCCAAAACACAGAGAAGCGGTCTTTGCGGACTCTGACGCCAAACAGAGAAACTCAAATGTTGGGTATCTAACAACAGATGGAGAGGAATCCCCTGTAAAGATCCAAACTAGAGCTCACACTCGTAACATGGAAAGTTTAAGACAGGGCGACCTAGTCTTTAACTCTCCAACAAGAAACATTAAATTACAGGCCAACGCTATGCGCACAGCAAAAGGCAGCCTTAGTGGCGGTCATGCTTTACTCAACATATCAGGATCAGAAGCGGAAGACGGTGATGATGATGATGTGTTAGAGTCCTTCGAAGTCATGGCAATAAAAGCCAGAAAGGCAGGACGTGACCTAGGAGAAGGGGGATTTTTACTCGGCAGACTATAGTGGAATCATTCTGGAAACTGAGAGAGCCTATGATATAACACACCTAATGGTGTGGACGGGCCTCTGCAGTAATGGGGTTGCCTAGTTTAACAATAGGCTGATAACCATTAAGTCAGATCCTTACCCGCAGGATGTATCTTGAAGTAAAGCGGAGATAGACAGTGTGTTTTTTTTTTGGAGGACCTTATGAGAAGAATTTTTCTCGAAACAAAAAACTTTGAACAAAAGATACGCTTAAAATAAGGACTAATAGGAGAATGTGAATGTGAATGAAAGAGAAAAGAGATAATAGCAACATATAATTTATAGATTATATTTATATTTCTATTTCTATTTAGTGAGGATACACAAGCTAGATAGATAGAGAGATAGAGAGATAGAGAAAGGAAGAGAGATTTTATATTACATTATATTACATTACATTTGATTTGATTTGATTTGATTCGAACATTAAGAATTAGGTTTAGGTAAAGATATTTTTTGAACAAAGTAATTTAGGAGGTTTTAAACCACCTACTTTTCAATTAACTAATTTTTTAATAACAATGATACAAAATAAATTAACAGTAATAAACAATAAATTTGGTTTTGCAACAGTTTTGTCAAAACCAATATTTTCAGATCCAAAAACATTTTTTAAAATTAATGCACTTACAGCAATCACTAATTGTAGCAGTACTAATAAATTGTTTTACTCAGATATGTTCAGTAATGATAATAGATTACACAATAGAATGAAATTTTTAAGTGAGCCTATTATTAATATAGTCAACATTTACCAGAATCCTATAAATCCTGAGGATAGATATTTCTCAATTCCAGTTATATATAAAAGAGATGATCACTGAGTAGATAAAGTAATCAATTTTAAAGATTTGTATCAATATTCAGACTCTGAAATAGGAAAGCCTCAAGTTTATAAAGTTAATGTTTTTAATTTAACATTTGAGGAATTTTTCGAATTAGAAACTATTTATTTCATGACTAATAAAGAATCTAACAATACAATTTTCTTTTTTGAAACAAATATATGGGGAAAAGTTGTTAATTATTTTTATAGTACAGGTATAACTCTTTCAGGTGGTAGTTCTAATCAGAGACATATATTTAATAGCTTAGACTTTTCATTAAGTACAAGCTTTGCTTGACCCGTGCCTTCGGCACGGGCAGGGGACAGTGACTTTTAACAACACATATAATATTGATTGTATTGAGCCAATACATTATTCAAATATACAATATAATTTAACAGCACTAAACTCTAATCAAGCAAAACCTCAGGATAGACAATGTGTCATGAAACGATCTTTTTTCATTATTCTTTTCTTTTATTATTCTTTTCCTTTTCTTTTATTTACTTACCTAATCACCAAAGCGCTTACACTAGCACTTATTATATTTTCATTATCATTTAGGTTACACGCGTCAACCTTATTGTTCTCGCGTTGTCGTTTCACTTAGGCGCGGCTCTCTCGTGCCTGTCAGTTCATTGACAGAACGACATCATTATCGTTCCGCTTCCATGCTTCTTTCTATATTGCCTTATTGTTTACTCACCTAATACCTACAGCTTTACTTATGGATACGAGCGACTCTTATTGTAGATCCTCACGGTTACGGCGCGAGATATCTCTCACGGCTTCATATCCCAATAGTATATAAGACTTAGTATTTTGTAGTTATATTCCTTAGCTCTATTTCTCGTCTATTCTCCTCGGTAGCTAGACTTGTAGTTGGGTTGTTTTATCCATCCTCTTTTGCTTTTTCATCCTCTTGCTCATTGTCTATCGTGTGACGCCTGGTTGTCTCTTGTGAGAGCTAGCGAGTCGCTGACACAATGTTCTGTGTTATGCACTCTGTATTTCCTGTAGATTGCTCTGAGTAAATAAAACACAAACTTATAAGTATATAACATACCTTCAGGAAAAATTGTTTTGACTCCTTGCTTTGTTGTAGAGCGAGAAAGAGCAACATAGAGTTGACCATGAGTAAATACTGGGGATTGAAGGTTCAACCCAGCTGTTTTAACTGATTGCCCTTGAGACTTATTGATGGACATTGCAAATGCTAACCTCACAGGAAACTGGCGTCTTTGAAAGACAAAAGGTAAATCAAGATTGGATGGGCTGAGTGTAATACGTGGAATCAATATAATCTGGCCTGCATTATCTCCACCCAGTATTCTAGCCTCTAGTACTCTTGCTGTACATCGGGTAAGGATTACATGGGTTCCATTACAAACTCCAGCTGATGGATCAAGATTCCTAAGAACCATTATTGGTGCACCAATCTTTAACTGTAGTTGTGACAGTGGCAGGCCAGAACCATTGATATTGTGAAGGAATTCCTCAGGATACTGAGAATCCTCATCTGCTGCTTCATCTATGACAGCCTTGTCTGCACTATGATAAGTATTGATATTGCCACTCAATGTATTTAAACACATGAGATTGGTTTCATCAACAGTATCATTTCGTGGGCAGAGTATAGTGCGCTCTGAAAACCATGAATCAACATTATCTGCTGCACAGTCAATAACATTGAGATTTGGATAAATGGCAGAGATCAAGGAGTCAACAGAGTCCCCACACTTCATAATAGGGTCAAGCTTTATTTGGCTTTCTGGACCATTAATTGAACCATGTCCAACCTTCAGTAACCACTCTGCATACTCTTTGTCCTCTGCTGTACCACTACTTAATCTTTTATTTTCTTTTAGATAAAGGATCTTTATGTCACGCCATAAATAAGATCGCTGGATACACTGACCCACAATTTGCTCTCGGTGTCCTTTCCGGACCACAGGAAGTATTTGCTGAAAGTCTCCTCCAAAAACAACTGTAACACCTCCAAATGGCTTGCTAGGGGTGTCCCTAATGTCTCTCATAGTTATATCCACAGCCTCTTGACAATACCGGTCCTGCATTGGAACTTCATCCCAAATAATAAGACTGGTCTCACGCAGTAGTTCACCCAGATCAGAGTTCTTCTTGACAGAGCATAATTTTCCTTCATATATTTCGATAGGAATCTTAAATGTGGAATGAGCAGTTCGCCCCTTTGGGAGTAAAAGAGCAGCAATCCCTGATGAAGCACAGCACAATACAATCTTTTCATCTCCACGCAATGCATAACAGAGTGTATTATATGTAAATGTTTTTCCAGTTCCAGCTGGACCATGGAGAAAGAACATCTGAGGGTTATTCTCATATATTGCAGCTTTAATTGTATTGAAGGCCTCTGCTTGTTCTCTGTTCATCTTTGCAATATTCTCTGATGCTCTTTGCTGTTGTTCTTCAGCATGAAAGGCACGCTGCTCTCGTATCAACCTATTGCCTTCAACCCCTGCCCAAAATTCATAATTAGGAACTGGCATGCCCAGAAAACCTTTTAATCCATCATGTACTCCTGCATGGAAAAGGATTTTATCAATAAGATATAAACCATAATCTTCAATTTGATCCTGTGTTGGGTTGGCAATAATCCCTGAGGTCTGTAAATGGTGGTTGATATCATCACAGATGTGTTCTTTGAACTGCTCCCACAGTAAAAAAGGTTGAGCAGGACGGCAATCTTTAAGAATTGTTGCAAAGAGTGAACAGAGTGCAGATCCAGATTGCATATGTCTTGCATCCTCTAGGCAGTCCTTCCACTCAGAATCACTCTGCAAAAGCCCATGGGCCAAACATGCTTCTTGGTGTGTAGGATATTCCACTCCTTCATAAGTATGTAGATCTGCAAATGATGTAGCACCTTTGACAACTGTAAGCAGCAGTCGAATATAAAACCTTTCGCCAGCTGCAGGGTGAACAAAATACATCCGCCCAAGAGCAGCTTTACCCTCACGAATCTTCCATCTTTTTGTAGTTTTTACCCAGACCCATTTTGTAGGAAATTCCTGGTACAAAAGTGATCGTGCAACCATTACTGCATGTTCAGGATCATCCTCAGCCTTTTTCTTCTCTGCTGCATTAACTTTGAAGTAAGCTGTAAGTGTGCTGTCTTTTGACCCAACAGCATGAAGAACCTCCTCTACTGGTGCATCAGCATCAAACACTACAAATTGCCCAGCTTCTGTATGTACTGCAAGGCAGACAACATTTGGGATTTCTTCATGCATATCATAATGAAAAAGCCTCCAAACTGATTCAGAGGCAGATACATAACGGGAATCTATATATTGCTGTATTTCATCTTTATTTTTCCCAATTGCCATGGTTGTACGATCATGGCCTTTGTAAATGTATTTATGAAGGTATCTGAAAGCTTTTATGGAAATGCAACACTCTAAGTTGGCATGTGATTTGAGCTCCATCAAAGCCCAAGGATTATGAGGTACAACCCATCTGTTATCAATATCAATTTCTATGCCATTGACCTTTTTCTTGCAAAGCCTTCCATTCTTGGGTCTAGCATAAAGGGTATAGCCATCCTCTGACAAAACAGTATGCTCTTGGAATACCTTAGGATAACCCTTGGAGCATTTTGAATCCTTCATACAGGATGCACTTGGGTTGAGATCACCACATGGTGTATGAATCATCAGCTTTTCAACCAACATGAATAAATTTGGATGTGTTTCAGGATCAGGCAACTGAGCAGAGATTACTTTGTCAATCTGATGAGCCTCTTGATACTGTGATTGGGGATAGAGAAAAATAAGAATGTGTATATGAGGTAGTCCTTGCTTCTGAAATTCAATTGTGTAAACACGGCCTCTACACTTTCCAAAACACCCTTTGTCAATAGCCCTCAAGATGATCCATACTTTTTCACGAAAAACTCTGGCAACTAAATCAGGTCTGTCTTGTGCTGTCTGTCCGGGAAGGAGAGCCTCTTTAATCTCAGGTGCATTTGGATCTGCAGTGATTGTCAGAAATAGATCAGGTTTTCCAAATGCTCTTCCTAAGGCAATAGAATCTTGATAGAGCTGGAACATATGTCTTGATCCTCCAATATAAGAAGAGGGTAAGATAACTCGTTGCCCTATATCTTGCAGCTGAACATCTCCTGAATGAACAGCATCTACTAAACCACTGTAAACCTCAGCTCTGAGTTTCTTCTGATTGCGTGCAAGCCAGGATAAGCGTGACTGATCAGTTTGGGCCCATGCATCAACAATATATTGCTGAAAAAGATTTTTGGCATAGAACAGATGGTTTGATTCAATCTCTAGATTGCGTTGATGAAGGCGATATGCATAGTACTCCATCTGGGTAACATGATCATCATTAGAGGCTGGTTCATTAGGTCTATCTGCATATTTGATATTTAGGTGCCATCCTAGTTCATGTCATGAAACGATCTTTTTCCATTATTCTTTTCTTATTCTTTTCCTTTTCTTTTATTTACTTACCTAATCACCAAAGCGCTTACACTAGCACTTATTATATTTTCATTGTTATTTAGGTTACATGCGTCAACCTTATTGTTCTCGCGTTGTTGTTTCACTTAGGCGCGACTCTCTCGTGCCTGTCAGTTTATTGACAGGATGACGTCATTATCGTTCCGCTTCCATGCTTCTTTTTATATTGCCTTATTGTTTACTCACCTAATACCTACAGCTTTACTTATGGATACGAGCGACTCTTATTGTAGATCCTCACGGTTACGGCGCGAGATATCTCTCACGGCTTCATATCCCAATAGTATATAAGACTTAGTATTTTGTAGTTATATTCCTTAGCTCTATTCTCATCTATTCTCCTCGGTAGCTAGACTTGTAGTTGGGTTGTTTTATCCATCCGCTTTTTGCTCTTTCGTCCTCTTGCTTATCGTCTATCGTGTGACGCCTGGTTATCTCTTGTGAGAGCTAGCGAGTCGCTGACAGTTCACCTCTGGGAAACAGTAAAACATAATGTAAAGGTGCATATGCAGGATTGGTTTCATATATACGTTTCAGTGGCCCCTCCTTACATTGAAGGATAATATCTCGATGATCTGTGGCAGTACCTGGGCCTGGAAGAACAACTGCAACCTCATCAGCTGATGGCATATATCTCCTAGGATCATTTGTATCACTGAAATGCAGTTTGATATAAGCACCATTTAGGGAATTTGGAGCCTGTGCCTGAAGGTTTTGTATTCTCTGGTATGCTGATCTGTAGAGATTCACAAAGTTATTATTGCGGTGAAGGCAATCAGATATTGTTTGCATAACAGATGACAGTAACCCAGTACGATGATGTCTGTTATTGGCTAAGCGCTGCTCTAAAGCAGTCTCAGGTGCAACTATGTAAAGCTGTGCATATACTGGGGGTTTGTCACCCTCAGGCAAAAGGGAGCCTAGAGAATGCCAAAGTGCACCCTTAATTTTAAACTGCCTTGGCCCAGTATTTGGAAGTTCAGGATCATTCTGTGGTTGAATCTTAAGGCCCAATGATACAAAAGCAAAAGCAGAATTATAACTCCTTATGTTGTCTAAAAAGTGCTTTGAGTTATGATCAACTCCAGTAAAGAGATTCCTGATTTCAATAGGTGGACTTTGTAACATAGGTAGCTGAATCTTCCCTGATTTGCAGCATGCTCCAAATTTAGGATTTATTACAGAGGAATGTGTAAGTCTCTCTGCTTGCCAATGCAATGCACCACAAAATGGACACTCTATATCCATTTTTCCCAAAGAACAGAAGTTATAAATCCGATCATTCTCAATAGGTTGTAGACCTATTGGAATAGGCTCATCTGGAGCATCATTTTGATGTTCATGATCTCCCACGTCAATTTCTTGCTGTTGCAAGTGCTGCTCATGCACCTCTTGGGAGTTGTGCATCACATTTTGCAACTGTTCATGTTGTTGGTGCATGTCATGGCCTTCTGGTGTGAGATAGCCAGGACCTGGTGGAAGTCTCTGGCTATTCTCAAAGTCATCTTGTGGAGGATCATTATTCTCATGCTCATGGGTCAGCCTTTCTGGATTAAATGATATAGATTCTGAAAGTAAAGATAGTCAGCAATAAATAGTGTAATATAGAAAAGAATGTATTACGGATATGACTTTGGGCTCTTCTATGATTCTGTCTCAATGTTGGTCTTGCAGGGTGAGGCTGTACAAATGCTAGTTGAGCTTGTAGCTCAGCAGGTAAGTGAGGAAACTACCAAGAAAATAAATGAGCCTTAAAATCTCTAAATAAGTATGCTAATACCTGATTTTGATATGCCAAATTTGATGGTCCTGCATGGGCATTCTGATTCTGATTATGAAGAGACTATAAGATAAAGATATTGATTGGTGGCCACAGCACTATGTATTTGAATTTTTACACCTACAACTGCTTGATTTGAAGTACGGCCACGGCCACGGCCCCGTGTTGGTAGTAGTGGAGGTAAATTTCTGAGTTGATTAGCAATTCCTTGAGTCAATTGAAACTCTTGGCCATTATGGTTGATTACTTGAAATAGATCATCTTGTGAATGCTCGGAAGGTACATAATTTTGAGGTATATTGAGTTGGAATGGTATTGGTCCACCATGTGGTGATGGTTGAGGTGTACGTTGATTTTCAGGGCTGCCTAGGGTATGTGTTTGTTGTTCCCTCTCACAATCAGCATTTTGTTGTCAATGTTGAGGTGTATTGGGAGGTGACTCAGAATCCCTTAAAGTGAGAATAGTAGTCAGAGCCTGCACACAGGTCAACAGCTTGTAAGAAACCAAACATTTTATCTGTAGTCAAATTTCCTCTATCAGGAACTTCAATTATAGTGTGAAATTATAGTAGAAGATGGGAAAGGGAAACAAAGGAGAGCATAATTATCATGCAATGCATGCAGCAAACATGCAGCAAACACGTCGCAAGATTGTGTATTGTAATGTGTGGGAAAAACTTAAGTTGCCGCTGCCGCCGCAGCACTAAAACGTTGACAGTTTTGCTGACATAAATAATGACTAATAAGAAAAAGCGCTGGTTTAGGCGCACCGCCCTAATTTATAGCATAGGATATTATTAACTACTCTTTTCGGAAAAAATTTAGCTCAAAAAACTACTAATTTTTCATATTATAATAATCAAATTAAAGGTATGTATAAACCTAATATTCATTATAATTCAAAACAGAGTGTGTTTTTTAGAGAATTTAATTCTTTAATTACTGAAAACAAATTACATTTATTTGTTACTATGTCTAAAGCTATTTTATCTGACAATGTAACATTTTCTGACTTAATTTTACCTTTAGATTTAATGAAAGTATGGTTATCAATTATGGGACAAACTTGTTCCGTCGCACACTACAGTCACATCAGAGGGAATGGCAAAAATCTATCGGGATCGTATTTTCTCTATCCACGGCATTCCACGAAAAATCATACATGATCGAGGACCTCAGTATCATTCTCGTTTCATGAAGGAACTCTACCGTCTTTTAGGAATAGAAGCAAACTACACCACGGTGTATCACCCACAGACTAACGGCCAGACAGAACGGACGAATCAGGAGATCGAACACTATCTCCGTCTGTTTATCAACTACCATCAAAACGACTGGCACGAGTGGTTACTGCTTGCAGAGTTCACTTATAACGATCGAGTACACTCTGCGACGAAAGTTTCCCCCTTCTATGCTGACAATGGTAGACATCCCTATAAAGGTACGGCACCTCAAATGACTTCGGACAACCCCACAGCACAGGCGTTTGCAGATGGAATGAGGAAGGTTCGAGAGGAGGTAGGAGCGGCCTTAGGAAAGGCCAACGAGGATATGAAGAAATTTTATGACTGGAAGCGAAGAGTTGGAGTAGAGTACAAGCCAGGCGATAAGGTCTGGCTTGAGGGAACTAATTTATCGACAGATCAGCTGATGAAAAAGTTAGGAGATAAACAGTTTGGACCGTTTACAGTTGAGAAGAAGATAGGTGCTAGCTCCTATAAATTAGATATCCCCTCCACGTGGAAACGTATCCATAACATTTTTAACAAAGTCCTTCTCACTCCCTATAGAGAACCGCAATTCCCCTCTCAACCACGAAACACTCGCCCACCTCCTGTCGTCGTAGGAGAAGAAGAAGAATTCGAAGTCGAGGAGATTCTCGACTCACGAAAGGTAGGAAGAGGAATCAAGTACAAGGTCAGGTGGAGAGGATACGGACCACATGAAGACACTTGGGAACCTCGGTCCAACATCACACATTCCTCCAATTTGTTGAAGGAATTCCATGACAAAAACCCAACCAAACCCAAACCCGTCACTTTAAGTAGACTCGAGATTTCTATTTCCTTATTTCCGACTGAATTATTCCACCCTATGCCTCCGCCAGACACCGAAAACACGCCATCACAATTGCCCTCCGAAGATTTCGTTAGACGACAAGCGCTTCGTGGAACTCGTGCTCTAGGGAGGGGGTAATGTCATGAAACAATCTTTTTCATTATTCTTTTTCCTTTTCTTTTATTTACTTACCTAATAGTCAAAGCACTTACACTAGCGCTTGTTATATTTTCATTATCATTTAGGTTACACGTGTCAACCTTATTGTTCTCGCGTTGTCGTTTCACTTAGGCGTGACTCTCTCGTGCCTGCCAGCTCATTGACAGGACGACGTCATTATCGTTCCGCTTCCATGCTTCTTTCTATATTGCCTTGTTGTTTACTCACCTAATACCTACAGCTTTACTTATGGATACGAGTGACTCTTATTGTAGATCCTCACAGTTACGGCGCAAGACATCTCTCATGGCTTCATATCCCATTAGTATATAAGACTTAGTATTTTGTAGTTATATTCCTTAGCTCTATTCTCATCTATTCTCCTCGGTAGCTAGACTTGTAGTTGGGTTGTTTTATCTATCCTCTTTCGCTTTTTCGACCTCTTGCTCATCGACTATCGTGTGACACCTGGTTGTCTCTTGTGAGAGCTAGCGAGTCGCTGACAGATGGGGAACTAGGTGTCAGCTACTGTACTATATATACAAGAGTCTCGATGAGTAAGCGGAAGTGCGGGAAGTTGATGGAAGTGTTTGGAATGTGATAGAAGGATGCGGAATGATGTAGATGGATCCAAACAGTAACAGCGATGAGGGAAGGGGGAGATGTAGGAGAAATAAAGTAAGTACTGTATCTTGTATAGCACGTCATGACATTACCCCCCTTCTACAGTCGATGTCCCAGCGACTATTTCCGTGAGGTTTTCATACGGTTGCCAGGGTAAAGAGTTGAAGATGGCAGCTGAAATTTTTCGTGGTGCATTTGAGTGTTTTGCATAGAAATCTGCAATTGCCTCATTGCTTGTGCCCACTAAGTTTTCTTCATGCTCCCAACTGTTGTGGCCTTCGTCGTATCCCTTCCACTTTACCAAGAATTGCAACTTCTTCCATCGTCCAAAGATCCGACTGTCCAGGACCTCCTCCACGTCATAGAACTCTTCTCCCTCTACAATTTCGGGTTCTGGTGGCGGTGGCTTGATTCCATTGACCTCATTCCCTTTCCAGGGAGACAAGCGGTTGGTATGGATGTTGTTGTGGATTTTCATCCAGGTAGGTAGGTGTAATCAATATGTGAGCGGGCCCGTTTTCTCTGCGACTTCAAATGGACCTAGGCATTTGCTCCCCAATTTCTGGTTCTTTTGTCATACTTTTAATTTGCTCAGGGATAACCAAACCGGTTGTCCTACTTCGAATTCCTGTACTTTTCCCTTTACTCCCTCTCGGATGCGCTCCTTGCTCATCCGTAGTGCTGCTTCTGCATCCTCGCGTGCATGCTGGAGCAGTTCTAGCCGGTGCTCGATGGATGGGTATTTTGTCTCAACACCATTTGGAATGGTGAACTCAGGGGTGTAACCATAAAGTGTTTCGAAGGGGGAGTGGCTGTGTGCGGAGTGGATGCGAGCATTCATGACAAACTCAGCAGTAGGGATTAGGAGGTCCCAGTCATCCTGTCGGCGACTTACGTACATGCGAATGTAATGTTCAATTTCCTGGTTGGCGCGCTCTGTCTGTCCATTTGTCTCAGGGTGATAAGCTGTGGTCAGGGCAGAGTCGATTCCTAGTTGCTTCAGTAGTTGTCGCATAACGTCTGCTGCAAATTGGGGTCCTCTATCGGAGATGAATCGACGGGGTAGTCCATGTAAGCGGAAGATTTCTTTATAAAAGAAATCTGCTACTCCTTCTGCAGTTATCTCAGTGGTACAGGGAAAACAGTGAACCATCTTTGTATAGTGGTCAACAAAGGTGATGATCGTGTTATGGCCGTCCTGTGTCATAGGCAGTTCCCCAATAAGATCCACACCAATGTCCTGCCAGGGTCCTTCCGGTACGGGGAGAGGTTGAAGGGGTGAAGAGTGGTGGGGGTTTAGGCATTTGCGTTGGCAGTGATCACATCTGTCAATGTACTTGTCCACAAAAGAGCGCATCCCAGGCCACCAGTACAGTCTGCTGACTAGTTCCAGGGTCCCATGCATCCCTGGATGACCTGCAGTGGGTGCATCATGACAGTGTTCCAGGATTGTTTTCCTTAGCGCAGTATCTGGGGGAATGTAGACTTTGTTGCGGTAGTACACCAAACCATTTTCTTCTCTCCACTCGGCTGGACCACTAGTGAGACTCTGGGGACCTTTGATACCTTTCAGACCATCCAGTACTTCGGCTTCTTGGTTGCTGATCTGCCGAGTGCGGTCGAGGAGGGGATTATGGAGGAGGACCATGGTTGCTGCATTAAGGAAGTGTTCCGGTTTTAGCACAATCTGTTCCCTGTTGTCCTCTGCATTGGTGACCTGGTGCTGCGCCATACGTGACAGTGCATCAGCTTGAGTGTTAGCTTTGCCTGGGCGATGTTTAAGGCGGAAATCAAACCGAGAGAGCCATAGTACCCATCGTGCTTGTCGACGACTGAGGTCCTGGGCTGTCTTCCAGTATTCAAGGTTCTGGTGGTCGGGTATGATCTCAAAGGGTTCTGGGGATCCTTCTAAGAAGCTTCTCCAGTCTTTCAATGCCTCGATGATGGCCAGCATTTCCCGGTCGTAGATTTCGTAGTTTCACTCAGCTGGATCCATGGAGGAGGAGCGGTATGCGACGGGGTGCCAAAGTCCATCCTCCTGTAGTTGCGAAAGTGTACCTCCAGTAGCGAAGCCTGATGCATCCACTTCAATCTGAGTTGGTTTCAATGGGTCCCATAGTGTGAGGATTGGTGCCGATGTAAAGGAGTCCCTTAGTGAATCAAAGGCTTCCTGCTGTTGTGATCCCCAAACCCATTTAGTGTCTTTGCAGGTAAGGTTGTTCAGGGGTCGAGCTTTCTTCGCAAAACCTTCGATAAATCTCCGATAGAAGTTAGCAAATCCTAGGAAACCTCGGAGATCACGTAGCGTTGTAGGAGCCTGCCAGTTACTAACTGCCTCTATTTTGACTGGGTCCTTTCGCACTTCTCCTTCACTGATTACCAAGCCTAGGTATTCGATGGAAGGCCGTTCGAATTCACACTTCTCTGGTCGCAGATATAGGTCGTATTTGCTGAGGCGTGTAAGCACATCGTTGACTATACTTTGATGTTCCTCCAGAGTTTCAGTGAAAACTAGGATGTCATCCAGATAAACGGCCACCTTCCCAGCAGCAATGAGGTCAGCAAATATGGAGTTCATGAGGGCTTGGAACGTAGCAGGTGAGTTTGTTAGGCCGAAGAACATGACGAGGGGCTCAAAGAGTCCTCAATTTGTTGCAAATGCTCCCTTCCATTCGTCCCCCTCTTTAATCCGCACATTGTTATACCCCCAACGAACATCCATCTTGGAGAAAACCTTGGCTTTGCGTAGTTGGCTGACAATGTCCGTGACAAGGGGAAGTGGGTACCGGTTTTTTACTGTGTATTCATTGAGTCGCCGGTAATCCTGCACAAATTGAAGTTTACTATCCTTCTTTTTGACAAAGAAGACAGGCAACACCAATGGGGATTTGGAGGGACGGATGTAGCCTTTGCGCCGATTCTCTTCCAAGAACCGGTCAAGCTCTTCCTGCTCATTCGGGGACATGGGGTAGATCTTGGTCCGCATGGTTTCAGGAGCGTCCGGTTTCAGATCTATGGCATTGTCCCAAGGTTTATGTTCTGGTAGTCATTCTGCTCAGAGAAGACCTTTGCATGTTTCCGGTATGACAGAGGGGACCATCTCTTCAAATGACTTCGACGGCTTCTCTTTGTAGGCAGCTTCTGCGAGTTGTTGAGAATATGTGTACCCTGCCGAACACCAAAGTTCTTCCGATGTATGGCCAATGATCCCAGCTCAAAGTAACGCTCTCCTCTGCTTCCTGTTGCCTACCAGTCAATACAGAGGGGTGCTTTCAGTGTATTCATGTATCTCTGGGTCAGGCGTGGGGAGAGGGAGAGTTTCTTCAGGCGATTGGGGTTGGTCCTCAGGCTCCGGGATGGAGAAGTGAACTTGTGGAGCTGCAGTGGTGCCCCAGTCTGAGTTAGCTTCTACAATATGTGCAGTGGTTCCTCCCACGTTACTTTCCTTGGGCTCGGGGATTTCTTCGATGGTCATGGGGTGCGGAGTCTTTCTGGGAGAGGTGATGGACAATCGCCCTTCTTTCCAGTCGATGTCCGGGTTGACCTTTCGGAGCCATGGGAGTCCAAGAATGATATCTTCCGAACCAAGGTTGGTGATGAGGTATTCAAGGAGCTGGGGTGGGTTTTGGTCTATTGTGGATAGTAGATGTACAGAGTGTGTGATCTGTCCTGCAGTGTTAGGAGATCCATCAATGTTATAAAGAGTGATTGGATGGCGGAGACGGTGAGGGAGAATTCAATGTTGTTTCATGAAACGTTCATGAATGAAGAGACCTGTGGCACCAGAGTCTATCATTGCTGCGCTGTCGGTATTCTTGAATCTACCTTGCAACTTAATCGGTACGCGGAAGTGAGAAACATCACTAGATTGAGCGGAACCAATTGTACATGAGGGTATAGATGCATAAGTAGAGGTAGACGAAGAGTACAGACTAGGGAACCAGGCGGCAGCCGTGGCGGGTTCCCACTTTAAAAATTCGAGTGCAACTCTGCCATTTGCTCTGCCAGTTCCTTCTGCCCGGCAGTGAGCATCTGGAGGATTTTTGTGAAACCGGTAGCAGGGGTGGGCATGGTAGCAGCAATGGAGGTAGAGGGCTCGGCAATGATAGATGTGGCGGCGGCAGAACGAGGGATGGGCCTTGAGAGTCCCAAGAACTTCCTGTGGCAGACGGCTGCTAGATGGCCTGTTAGTCCGCAATGATTGCAGACATCGCGTTCGTGGTGCCCATCTGCCTTTGATGTTCTCTGGACCCGCACCCATAGCATCTTCCCATCATGGATCTGCGATAGTCTTCTGCAGATCGGCTGGTAGTGGTGGCATCCACGTCCATTGCATTTGGATCGCAGGCCGGAACAAAGGGAGTAGGGGTGTAGGAACTGAAGTTGGGAGTGCTTCGGGTGTATTGTTTCCCTTCCTCATCGGCGCGTTCATTCTGCCTGTTGTCAATGTGAATTGCTTCATTGATCAGCACATTCATCTGATCTGTGTTAGCCTGGGAGTTGACCAGTCCGTCCTTGATTCTCTTCGAGAGGTGATCATAGAACCGATCTCAGAGGTCAGCATCCGAGTATCTTGTCCTACTAGCATACTGTTTGAAGGTCGCCACATATGTTGCTACCCGGTCCTTTCCCTGCCAAAGGCTTTTCAGAACTCGTTTGGCCTCTATCACTGGATCTGCTGTTTCAAACCGTTGCCTAAAGGCGCCAGCGAAATCAGCCCAAGTGGGGTAGAGCAGGGCAGGAGCTGGTACTCCTGCAGCATCCGCTCGAGCGACTTGGCTAATGTTCTCTGAGGTGGGAGTAGCCCAAATAGCTGTGTCACCATCAAGGTATGAGATGGCCGATTTGATTTTTTCCTGTTTGTTACTGAGGGAACAGATACCCTGGGCCCATAGTTCAAAGGCAGCAATGAAGTGTCGTGCATTGTCACTAAGCTTCCCATCATACGTCTGGGGTTTGCTAACACTTTTGTTGGTGCTTATGTTGTTGGCAATGCTGGCTACTGCCGATTGTAGCGCCATTTGTTGTGTGGCAAGTTGTTGAATCAACACCACAAGGTCTTGGGTGGTAGGAGGGTGCTGTCAGCGACTCGCTAGCTCTCTCAAAAGATAACCAGGTGTCACATGATGAACAATGAGCAAGAGGATGAGAAAAGCGATGAGGATAAAACAACCCAACTACAAGTCTAGCTACCGAGGAGAATAGACGAGAATAGAGCTAAGGAATATAACTACAAAATACTAAGTCTTATATACTATTGGGATATGAAGCCGTGAGAGATGTCTCGCACCGTAACCGTGAGGATCTACAATAAGAGTCGCTCGTATCCATAAGTAAAGCTGTAGGTATTAGGTGAGTAAACAATAAGGCAATATAGAAAGAAGCATGGAAGCGGAACGATAATGACGTCGTCCTGTCAATGAGCTGACAGGCACGAGAGAGTCGCACCTAAGTGAAACGACAACGCGAGAACAATAAGGTTGACGCGTGTAACCTAAATGATAATGAAAATATAACAAGCGCTAGTGTAAGCGCTTTGACTATTAGGTAAGTAAATAAAAGAAAAGGAAAAGAATAATAAAAGAAAAGAATAATGAAAAAGATTGTTTCATGACATTACCCCCTCCCTAGAGCGCGAGTTCCATGAAGCGCTTGTCATCTAATGAAATTTTCGGAGGGTAACTGTGATGGCATGTTTTCGGTGTCTGGCGGAGGCATAGGGCGGAATAATTCGGTAGGGAATAAGGAAATAGGGATTTCAAGTCGATTAAGGGTGGCGGGTTTGGGTTTGGCCGGGTTCTTGTCATGGAATTCCTTCAATAACTCGGAGGAATGTGTAATGTTGGACCGAGGTTCCCAAGTGTCTTCATGTGGTCCGTACCCTTGCCACCTGACCTTGTACTTGATTCCTTTTCCTACTTTTCGTGAGTTGAGAATCTCCTCGACTTCGAATTCTTCTTCTTCTCCTACGATGACAGGAGGTGGGCGAGTGTTTCGTGGTTGAGAGGGGAATTGCGGTTCTTTATAGGGAGTGAGAAGGACTTCGTTGAAAACGTTATGGATACGTTTCCACGTAGAGGGGATGTCTAGTTTATAGGAACTAGCGCCTATCTTCTTCTGAACTGTAAACGGTCCAAACTGTTTATCTCCTAACTTTTTCATCGGCTGGTCTGTCGATAAGTTAGTTCCCTCAAGCCAGACCTTATCGCCTGGCTTGTACTCTACTCCAACTCTTCGCTTACGGTCATAAAACTTCTTCATATCCTCGTTGGCCTTTCCTAAGGCCGCTCCTACTTCATCTCGAACTTTCCTCATTCCATCTGCAAACGCCTGTGCTGTGGGGTTGTCCGAAGTCATTTGAGGTGCCGTACCTTTATAGGGATGTCTACCATTGTCAGCATAGAAGGGGGAAACTTTCGTCGCAGAGTGTACTCGATCGTTATAGGCGAACTCTGCAAGTGGTAACCACTCATGCCAGTCGTTTTGATGATAACTAATGAACAAACAGAGATAATGTTCTATCTCCTGATTTGTTCGTTCCGTCTGGCCGTTGGTCTGTGGGTGATACGCCGTGGTGTAGTTTGCTTCTATTCCTAAAAGACGGTAGAGTTCCTTCATGAAACGAGAATGATATTGAGGTCCTCGATCATGTATGATTTTTCGTGGAATGCCGTGGATAGAAAAAATATGATCCCGATAGATTTTTGCCATTCCCTCTGATGTGACTGTAGTGTGCGACGGAACAAGTCGTAATCTTTTGGAAAAATGATCGATAAACACCGATATGGTGTTATATCCTCCCGATTCCGGTAGTTCCCCTATCATATCAGTGCCGATTATTTGCCATGGTTCAGTTGGTATCGCATGTGGATGAAGTTGTCCTACTGGTTTGGTACAATGTGATTTTGTCGCCTGGCATTTCTCGCAACCTTCGACGTATTTCCCTGCATCTCGTGTCACCCCTGGCCACCAGTAGTCCCAAGTAATCAACTCCGTGGTTTTGTACTGTTCCGGATGTCCCACTAGCGGTGTATCGTGGTACTGAGTGATTATTTTGGATCGGAGTAGGCGGTTTTTCGGTACATAAACACGCCCTTTCCATGTAATGACTTTGTCGGTTTCAGTCCACTCTGGGTTTTTTGCAGCAAGGGCATCTTGTACGATTCGATCTACTTGATTTCTACTCTTTCGGATCTCTGATAGCAGGAGATCTTCAGGAGCCAATAGGTCGAGAGCTTGGATGAAAAGTTCCGGTTTCAGGAGAACGATGTTCTTGTTGTCCTTGTCCCCCGTCTCAAGACCTGTCATCCTCGACAGGGCATCAGCTTTTGTCATCGATTTACCAGGCTTATGAACAAGATCGAAATTATACTCCGCTAATTCCAGTACCCAGCGCGCTTGTTGTCAGTTGAGCTTCTGCGGCTTCTTGAAGTACTGGAGGTTTGCGTGATCCGTAAAAATTTCAATCTGTTCCTCCGCACCTAGTAAATACTGTCGCCAGTCATCAAGTGAGTCCATAATTGCCATGAGTTCTTTATCATAAATTTCGTAATTACGCTCAACCTCATTGAGGGAACATGAACGAAAAGTGATTGGATACCACCTATTGTCGACAAACTGTGATAAAACTGCGCCATTGGCGTAATCAGATGAATCAGCCTCGACTCGGAATTGTCCCTGGTTACGAGGAATCAACAAAACAACCTCCTCACAAATACGGCGTTTCAACTCCTCGAACGCATCTTCTTGTACTTTCTCCCACTTCCAAGTTCCATTCCCAGTAAGCTGTGTCAGCGGCTTTGCGATAAGACTAAATCCACGAATAAAGCGCCTGAAGAAGTTGCAAAATCCTAAGAATTGCTGACCGTCGCGCTTCTTTTGTGGAGTAGTCCATTCTCTAACTGCTTGTACTTTCTTGGGATCCATGCAAATAGTTCCGTTATCAATGATGATACCGAGGTAGTCAATAACCGGTTTTTCGAAAGAGCATTTTTCGGGTTTAAGAAACAATTTGTGCTCCCGTAGAATATCGAGTACTTGCTTTACAATTTGTCGATGCTCTTCTATACCGTCGGTAAAAATCAGTATGTCATCCATGTAAACGATAACATGACCTCTATTGACAAGGTCTCGCAAGATATGGTTCATAAAACCTTGGAATGTCGCAGGAGAGTTAGTGAGTCCGAAGAACATAACAGTTGGTTCAAATAGCCCCTGGTTAGTTCAAAAGGCCGCTTTCCATTCGTCACCTTCCTTTATGCGGATGTTGTTGAATCCCCATCTGATATCCATCTTCGTGAAGATTTTAGCACCTTTTAAATGATCGATTAGCTCCTGAATGAGAGGAAGTGGGTACCGGTTTTTAACCGTCATCTCGTTCAGTTTGCGATAATCTTGTACTGGTCGTAAGGTGCCATCTTTCTTTTTGACAAAGAAGAAAGGGGATGCCATCTGCGAGGTCGAAGGTCAGATTCGTCCAGTTCGAAGGTTTTCTTCAAGGAACTTGTCGAGTGCCTCTTGTTCCTTTGGGCTTAGCGGATATACTTTACAATCTAAAGGTTTGGAACCTGGCATTAGATCGATAGCGTGATCCCAAGGACGTCGTTGTGGCAGCTGGTCGAATTCCTTCTGGCTGAAGACATCAGGGTATTGTTCGACGTAGGGTTTGGAAGTGTCGAATTCTTCAGCTGTTTCCTTCTTAGCTTGTTCCTCCGTCCACTTCCGTGACTGTACCTGCTCATGAACGTATCTATCCCAGTCGAACAAGAAAAGCTGTTCGCCTTCCTGCAATACTGCTCTAGAATGAGTATCCTCTGGTGTCCAAAAATGTGGATTGTAACCGCATCTTGTTGGACACCTGTCGAAAGTCAGTTCAGACGTTTTCCAATCAATACTTGGGTTGTGGTGTCGCAGCCAGTCTAGTCCTAGAAAGATATTATTCTTTCCTAGGCTTACCACTCCGAACTGTACGATTTCTGAATGATCACCGATAGTCATCCGGATCTCGACATATCTGTCTATTGATCCGGAGTCGTTGAGTGTACCATCGGCATTGTAAACAGGTGTTTTGATTGGTAAATCTTTTGTGATGAGGTTATGCCGTTTGACGAACTCTGAGTCAATGCAGGAACCAGTAGCTCCACTGTCGAGGAGTCCTTCTGTGACAATTTGTCGAGCATCCTCCAGTGTCTCGAGTATTGCTGGGAGTTTCAGACTTTTGCCGCGTGTCCCGCGAACATAACTCCTTTTGTTCTTGAGACTCCGGATGGCGGTGACTGCCGTTTTCCAGTTCCGTTTTCGTATGTCCATGACGGTTTCTTCCGAGGCTTCTTTATCCCGGGAAAAGTGCATCCAAGTTCGTAATAATCCTACTGCTCTCGGGATCTGGTCTTCTCTAACTCTCTGAGTTAGCCATTCAGCAGTGTCGGGTTCGTACCGTATAGGTTTTTTGGATTTTTCAGTTTTGTGTATGAAGGTGGACGCGTTTTTCTGTTTAGTACCTGTACTGATTACATAATCAACGCCATTATCAACAAATTCCGAAATGTCCGTGTGTGAAGGCTCCTGCAGACCTATATCTACTGCGGAGCCTTTGGAAAACCCAAATCATTAATGAAGTCCGTACGTTCCTGCTCACTCATGTTTAGCATAATACCTCGGACTACCGCCTTTCTCTTGTGTGGGCAGTTCCTGCTCATGTGGCCTGGTTCGCCACAGTTAAAGCACAACCGCTTCTCTCTAGCCTGGTCGATGTCCATCGGCCTGCCCGTTCCTCCGAACGTGGTGCCGGTAGCATCTCTTCTTGGCGCCACAGTATACTCTGCCTTCGGAGCTACTTTCGGCTCCTGCCGGTTCTGCTGAGTGGACGACTGTCCACGACTCTGTCCCTGTGGGTTAGCGTTCCACCACCCCGCATACCCGTATCCTCTCTTCTGTTCGGCCCATTGCCGCCTTACGTTATCAGCCCCTGTGACTACCTTTTTCAACTCCTTGTAGTCTTCAAAGGGCTCCGTTCGTCCTTTAATGATGTCATATAGGAGGGTGTGGTCAACTGCTCTCTCCGCTAGGGTAAGAACGTGCGACTTGTCCTTCTTGTACCCGGCATCTTTCAGCAACAATTTGAACTCTTTGAAAAAGTCGCTGGCCAAGGACTTCCCCTGTTGGATATAAGTTAGTTTGTCACGGGCCTCCTTCTCCTTCACGACGTTTGTGAACTCCCTGTCCATGTCGTCAATGAGCTGCTTCCCCGTAATGTCCCATGTCCCTCTGTCGATATCGAAGTGGTCATCAGAGTAGACCTGAGCCCATTCGTCGGCCTTTCCTCTGACCAAGAAGGACATAATGATGGTCGTGACATGATGGGAATTGTCGACCTGTTTAGTCTCTGTTAACTCAGAGACGTAAGCCATCATTCGTCGTCGCCATGGTCGGTAGGTGGCGGGATCGCCATCGTAGTTCCCTGGTGTATTGACAAACACCCGGCGTGGACTAGAAGTGATGGTAGCAACTTCTGCTGGGTCGGGCGCATGTATCGACCGATCAGTCATGTTGAGTTAAGGTAGGGGAGGGGATGAGCGTGTTTGGTAAAAATGAAAATATGTAACGTATTGAGAAAACTAGTTTCCAACGGTGTGTTGAATCCTAGGCAAGTTTGTAAAAGTTTTGTTGTGACGGGTGGTATGTGGTAGAAGCTCTATTCTTCTGTCAGCAACTCGCTAGCTCTCTCAAAAGATAACCAGGCGTCACACGATGAATGATGAGCAAGAGGATGAGAAAAGCGATGAGGATAAAACAACCCAACTACAAGTCTAGCTACCGAGGAGAATAGACGAGAATAGAGCTAAGGAATATAACTACAAAATACTAAGTCTTATATACTATTGGGATATGAAGCCGTGAGAGACGTCTCGCGCCGTAACCGTGAGGATCTACAATAAGAGTCGCTCGTATCCATAAGTAAAGCTGTAGGTATTAGGTGAGTAAACAATAAGGCAATATAGAAAGAAGCATGGAAGCAGAACAATAATGACGTCGTCCTGTCAATGAGCTGACAGGCACGAGAGAGTCGCGCCTAAGTGAAACGACAACGCGAGAACAATAAGGTTGACGCGTGTAACCTAAATGATAATGAAAATATAACAAGCGCTAGTGTAAGCGCTTTGACTATTAGGTAAGTAAATAAAAGAAAAGGAAAAGAATAATAAAAGAAAAGAATAATGAAAAAGATTGTTTCATGACAGGTGCGACATGATGGAGGTGTTTTCAGTGGGGATAGGCTCAGGAGATGGGGATAACAGTTCTGGTGTAACCGAGATATTGATGACAATAGGCTTTGGGGATGGGGTTGATGTGACAGGGTCGGCTTCAGTTTCTAGCTCGGGTTCTAAGATAACAGTAGAGATAAGCGCAGGAGAGGATCTAGCAGATGGTACAGCACTGGTAGGGTTTGAAAGTCTACTGTATTTGGAATGAATGTCACACTGATCTTGAATATCAAATGCATGCTGAAATCCTGAACAATCAATGTCTGGTGTAAACAAAGGCGTAGCGGCAATGGAAGGTGGAGAACCGGGTAAGTCCGATTTCCACTCCTCATAGGATCAGTCGGAAAGGCTGATGGTATGAGTAGAGATCTTGACCTAATGTGGTGACGAAGGGGGAAAGCACAGAGAAAGCACAGGCTCGAAGCACAAACCGAAGTGAGGGGTGGGGCTAGCACCACACACGAAGGCTGAAGGGTAAAATGATCAAGACGGCAGTGATAGCACAGGGGCCAATCACTAGGGTCGCACAAGGAAAACTAGTTCCAAAGACCAAGTAAGTATATTGAAGGTAAACAATGATACAGGTACTAACCTAGTTCCAAAGACCAAGAGGTCAAGATGGGTAACTAGGTGTCAGCTACTGTACTATATATACAAGAGTCTCGATGAGTAAGCGAAAGCACGGGAAGTTGATGGAAGTGTTTGGAATGTGATAGAAGGATGCGGAATGATGTAGATGGATCCAAACAGTAACAGCGATGAGGGAAGGGGGAGATGTAGGAGAAATAAAGTAAATACTGTATCTTGTATAGCACGTCATGACATTTGAGTAGTTGAGGTTTATATGAGGGTGGGGTAAAATCAATTATTAATTGAAATTATTTAAAGTAAGTAAAAATTCTATAAGCATTGCCGTACGGCTCCCCTCCTCCCTCCGTAGGGTCTGTAGGGAGGGAAGGGGTGCCGTATGGCAGGGAGAGGGAGGTGGGGTATAATAAATTATTAAAAATGATATTAGTTTAATGAAGCAAAAATTCTATAAGAACCTATAATTAAAGAATAAGATAAATATTATCAATGTGTACTTTTGGATTGAAATTGAAATTAAGGAAGGAGGTAGAAGTAGAAGTAGAAAAATCTTTCTAATAAAATTTGGGATTTGGAATTTAGAATTGTTACAATTTAAGTTACAATCGTAGGGTTTAAATTTAATGGATTTAATGTTAATGGGTTGTAATTATTTTTTATAACAATAATGATTAAAAATTAACAATAATGTTTACAATGATAGCAAATAGAGAAAATAAAATAATTATAGATAAATTGAATAAAATATAGTATCTTTGAAATTTTCTTCGTAATTGAATAAATTTAGCTAATCGAGGATACTTATTTTCTAATTTTAGGTAGTTTATTAATTCATTAATGAAAAAGGCTAATACTAAATCCATAGCACAAAAATAATATTAATAATAATAATAAGATGTGAAATAAAGCCGAAATTTCATTAAGCTGCAAGGTATCAAGATAAGAGTACAGATCTGTTAAATCATAATTAAATTTAGTTTTATAATTA
>JAOTPV010000248.1:0-28365 GCA_028011355.1 Lentinula aciculospora
GGATTGAAAAGGTTGGACAGGGAGATCTTGTTAAGCTAGACAACCTCAAAGTAGGTGCCTCTAAACTAGCTACTAAGCTTTTTGCTGGATGCCCAATTCCAGTATTTAAATTCTGTGCTTGTCCCTCGAACATACACTGCTACCAACTATTTAACTGCAGCCGATGTTGCCCTCTACGGTGCACTCCATCCTATAATAGTGAGTACGTCGACTCTTATACCACGGTGCTCTATCTAATATGCCATAAAGTCAAAGCTACAAGCTCCGGAATACCACTCACATCCTTCTATCACTCGATATTTCGATCACATCCAGTCTATCTCTCCCGTACGAAAAGCCGCCGATGCATCTTCCACTTTTGCCATTGTCAACTTTGACCTTGTAGACACACCAAAAATTGATCGCACAGCTGAACCTCCGAAGAAAAAGGAAAAGAAGGAAAAAACTGCACTGGTCGAGTCAGCCTCAACGCTAGCACCTGCTGCTACTGCTGCTTCTTCTACAGCAGACGCTCTCACAGATGGCGGGAAGGAGAAGAAGAAGGAGAAGAAGGAGAAGAAAGAGAAACCTGTAGTGGATGCCGCGAAGGAGATCAAGAAAGAGGCTAAAAAAGGCGGAACAGGAAAGGCTGCTCCTGCCGCTGACGAAGGCGAGCCCGTACCTTCAATGATCGACTTGCGGGTAGGCTACATTGTGGACGGTGAGCTGCTCTCGAGGGGAACACTGTATATCATTAGTCTGACTGTACCCTTAGTTCAAAAGCATCCTGATGCCGATGGACTATATATCGAGGTGAGCTTTCCAGAAATAATAACCGTGTTACAGCAATCTTATCTAGCCTGGTTGCTAGCAAATTGATATCGGAGAAGAGACTGGTCCTCGCACTGTGGTCTCTGGGCTTGTGCATTATATACCCATTGAACAGATGCGCAATAAGTACTTGATCGCCGTTTGTACGTGCTTTCACTCGTTTATCACGATTGCGTTCCGCTCTGATCTCAATCTTAGTGCAATCTCAAACCAGCAAACATGCGAGGCGTCAAGAGTTTTGCCATGGTTCTCTGCGTGAGCTACACGTTTCTGACCTGCTCTCACGGTAATTAACAACTCAAGGATCAGGCTACTTCAAAAGATGGAAAAGAAAGTGGTATCGAACTAATTCAACCCCCGGAAAACGCTAAACCAGGTGATCGTGTCTACTTCGAGGGCGCAGAATTCGAAAGTGCGTATAGTGTATCCCGGAATACTCAGAAGACATTCAAAATCCTGACTTCGAATGTTAGATTCATCACCTCTTTCCCAATTAAATCCCAAGAAGAAGATTTTTGAGACAATTCAGCCAGGTGTGTTCATGTATTAGTACTTCCATCGGTTCAATCCTGTCTGAACCTTTCATAAGGATTTGTCACTCTCGAAACTAGAGAAGCTGCCTGGGTCAACCCAACGACGGGTAGTACTCACAGGATTCGGACTAAAGACGGTATGTGTGTAGCCCCAACGCTTGTGGGTGCATCGTTATCGTGAAGCGATATTGACTGTGTACTCGCTGTAATACGAACACTGCCTTGATGTACCTACCAAATATCCACATTTCCGAGGTTGAAAACGCAATTCTGCTTCTCTAAATTTACCAAACTCTGTTTGAAATCGGTACCGATGAAATGGTGAGAGCCGGGCCGATAGCGTAAACCTGGTATAGAACCACAACGGAGTCGAGCGAGCAGTCGCAAAAATTAGAGACCGCGCGACCTAGACGGCTTCAGAATGCATAAGCATTTTCTTTTTAACCGGAAGGTTTCTCCGTCCTTCCTTCATGGCCCTCAAACACGAGCCAGAGACCCAGCTGGCCTCACAAAATGAAGGGGAATTGGAGCAGAAGAACGATATGCCCCTATGGCGAATGATTCTGGTGATAACGAGCTGTTCATTGGCAATGTTAACAACTGTGCGTATACGGATTCATTCAAGGTAACATCGAAGATGCTGATGCGCTACCTTCAGACGGCAAGCAATTCCGCTGTTTCGATAGCGTTGCCCACGATGGAGGTCGATCTAGAAATACCTCAAGCCGCCCTTGATTGGGTCGTAGCAGCTAATCCATTAAGCAATGTCAGTGCAGTTCAGTTATTCGTCGGCTATATTAATTTGTGGATACTCCAGGGATGTCTTCTACTGCTCTTTGGCCGTCTAGCAGATCTATACGGGAGAAAGAAAGTGTTCTTAATCGGATCGTTTTGGCTTGTTGCATTCACTCTTGGTTGTGCCTTTGCTCAAGGTAATACTATCACACAACTGATACCTAAATATAACATATTGATGAATTTTTGAAGATGCATTGACACTCGACATACTACGAGGATTCCAAGGCCTCGGTAGCGCAGCTACCATCCCTGCATCTGTGAGCTGCAGTCATTCTTTCATAGTAAAATTCCTCTTGATGTTTGTGTTTAGTTGGGTATCCTTGCTCACACATTTCCACCTGGTAAAGTGCGTGCAGTAGCGTTTGCTACGTTTGCTGCTGGTGCACCTTTAGGCGGAGGTACGGGCATCGTATTTGGAGGTCTATTGACTGAGCTTACTTCGTGAGTAGTACTCTTTGAGTGCCTTTTCCCCCATTTTTAATTTGTTCTATGAAGACAAACCTGGCGATCACCTTTCTACCTTGTCGCGGTAAGTCCTTTGTAGTCTTTCGGTTGTATGTTATATGGCTTTCGCTACATATAGGGCATCACCGTTTTGTCGATGATAACAGCACTAGTGTCGTTCAATCCCGATCATCCCTCTACGGAAGAAGATCAGCGTGTCGACTGGATAGGCGCACTCTGTAGGAATATTTCGCGTACTGCTTTCGCTTTTGTTACTGATCAGAGTCACAAGTGGTGACGACGGGTCTTGTCTTGATAGTCTTCGTACTTGGGCAAGGAGAAGTCGCTCCCGAACAATGGTCCACCCCTTGTAAGTGCCCGAGACCATGTCACCAGTGCGCTTCGCATACTAAGTTGCTACTTAGATATCATCGCCCTGCTCATCATCGGAGTCATTTTTGTAGTGCTCTTCGTCATATGGCAATTCCACCTCGAACGCACACAGGATGCAAGTCAAAATCAACCTTATCCAAGCTCTGGTTCCCGTTTCGTTGTACTTTCAAATTTTGCCCTACGCCGTCTCCCTACTCCACCACCTATTATGAAAATGTCATTGTGGACGAGAGCGCGCGGACGCGTAGCAGTCGTGTTTTGTATCGCTTGCTTGAATTGGTGCTGCTTCCAAGGTTGGAATTATTGGGCAATCGTAAGGTTTTGTTCGGTGTCATCAACTTTTTTTATTGATATCATATGGAAGCTGTACTATCAAAACTATGTCGGATATAGTCCACTGCGTACGACAGTACGCATGGTCCCAATGTTCGTCACTGGATTGTTATGCAATGGGTTTGTTGCGTTGTTTGTCGGCCATATCCCAATGACTATCCTCGTTGCTGCTGGAACGGCTCTCACAGGTTGTTCTGCTCTTCTATTTGCTGTTATCAATCCCAACGCAGTCTATTGGGCGTTCGGCTTCCCTTCTGCTATTGTTGCGGTCATTGGGGCTGACTTCGTGTTTGCGTGTGGAACAATGTACGTTGCAAAGAAATGTTTACCGCATGAGCAGAGCGTTGGTGGTGCAGTTTTCCAAACTATGACACAGGTGCGTTTCACTCGCTGAACTTATCAAATCCCGTTTGCTTAAAGTTTTCTATAATTCAGCTCGGAACAGCTTTAGGTGTCACTGTTTCAACCGTTGTCTTTGATCGCGTTTTAGAGTCGCGTGCGGCTGATAATGGAATTGACGTCTCTGACACTGCTGGATTAAGTGAGCCACGCTGGCTGACGCTTCCGGCGTACAAAGCAGCGTTCTGGGCATGTTTTGCGTTCGGTCTGTGCGGTGAGTAACTGTTCTTATTTGAGATTATTCTTAAAAGACTTAATAATTGTTACTTCTAGCATGTTTGCTTACAGTTATTTTTCTCCGTGTTGGCGTTATTGGTCATCGAGACCGGCCCTCTCGATCACCAACGCTGACTGAGGACGGGGAGGGCCAAAAGACCGTCATTAATAGCGTGCGACAAAGTGCAGAGAAGGACAAGTTGGAAAACGGGGAGGACCAAAAATCGTAGTCAGCTGAAGCGAATACTATAAATTAGGATTAGAGAATATTGAGCAGTAGTATGAAATCGATGAGAAATGTCATGCGTTACAACTATATCTCTACCACTTCATCATACTTGTGATACCCTAGTTTTCAAAGAACCTTTGTATTTTCGAAAAACGTCCACCACCACCTGCCTGCTGGCGTCACTGAGTACGAAAATCCTACCACGCCAAATAAGTAAGCAGCAATGACCCCACCTTTCCTTCCCTCGCTTTCTCCCAACCGTAGGTCTCCAGCCAAGTCAGGAAAGCCCATGATATTACAGAAGATGTGAGCAGTTACAGGTACAAATATAGAGTATCGAGTTTGAAGAAATAAGTAGGCACATAGTGCCCCAAAAAGCGTTGTATACATCATTTGAAACACTGCATTCAGTGTTATTATCGGAGAAGGTTCAGATGAAAGGTGCAACGAGACTTACAAGATACGAGTATTGCACGTTGCAAGGCTGCAGCTGTTCTACCAAGCCGATTATATGTGTCCCAGGCATGATGCAGATGAGCGACACCAAAATTTAGAGGAGTTGTGAAGACAAGTCCCATCTGAGATGTTGCGAGTCCCGGAGACAACAGGTACACTGAAAGTACACATGCTCTAAAGACGATTTCTTCTGTTATTGGTGCCACAACATAGTTCCTCAATCCAGTCACATTACAAAAGAGCAGCTTTGTTCGCATCCAGAGGCTTCCGCGCTGGTTATTTTGTGGGGAGAATGAAAGGAGTTTCGCGTATAGTGGACCCAGAAAAAGAAGAGGTGTGACGAGATGTGGGGCAACTATATGTCGCAGGGATGACAATGAGGTTGGGAAAGACGGCCAGAGACCTAACAGAGGCAGCGCAGCTGAGATCGACCGAGTAATCCAGCATACTACGCCGACACATAGTAACGTAGCAATTGATACAGCAACAAGTCGGGCCTTTATGACATCTGGATCATCTCTCCAACGTTCATTCTCTTCTCTTAACCGTTCCCTTGGTTCTCCTCTGGAATCTACCAACGTAGGCTGAGCCTTGAATACAAGTCGGGCATTTTTCGATACGTATATCGACCCAACGTAGACGCTAGCGAATGCAAGTCCTAATGAATGGGCAATCGTTGGTGAGAGCGCAACGTCTTGCATGGTAAAAGGAAAAGACAATTAAGTAGTCCGTGCGTAAAACGCTAAGCTGTGACCCACGCGTACACGTGTTCAGTTATGGAAGGTGTCACGCACATCATCCGCTTCTCTACCTTACCACCATCACGCGCAATCGGTGAACACAAGATAAATGGCGACCCACTCAATCAAAGATGAATTGGCGAGCTGTCTTGGTCTCGAAGTCGCGTCAGATCCCAAGCTTTTGGCGGAATGTGCGTCTTTCCAAATATTGTCGTGTCCACGAACACTCCATAATTTTGTGTCGCTGCAGGTCAAAAGGTTTGCGAGATATATGGTATTACACCTCAAACTCTGCAGTACAAATGGGAGGCTGCGACCTACAATCACAGTACAAACTTCGCTTCAGCCCGCGAAGCTGCGCGATTTACGTCGGAATCCTTAGCAAGTGTCCAGGACCAGATAAAGCGGGAATTAGAGAAAGGCAGCGGTTCTGCAAAGAAAAAGACCCAAGTGCGGTCTTTGGCTTCTGGCGTAGCTAGCGTCAACCGAAATAAGATGCCATTTGTGCTGGGTCGTAACATTAACGCTGCACAACGTTCATCTGAACTTCATATAAAGATGGAGCCAGATGCGGTTACTATTACAGAGATTTCGGTTAGCTCGAAAGCATCGAGCCTTGCAGGTCCCAGCAAAGTGGATTTCCGCGGTCCCAAAAGTGATCCTGAATCGAGGAAAAAGCGGGCATGTAGGTCGTCCAATATCCTTCGTTATGATGTACTGCTCATTCTCTAAAGACAGGTATATGTTTGAGAAAACTAGCGAAAGAGGCCAAGGTATGTAGCACGCTTCTCTCTTCCTACTTTGAGTACTGAAAATACTTTTAAACAGTCCTAGATACACGGATTGAAGAAATGGCGGAGCTTGTCCAATTACATTATGGAATTCAAGAGCTCAACGACCCTGCCAGCTCAACTGATGTGAGTGTCCTTATTTCATCTCTCTCACTTTCTCTCATCTGGTCTCTCAAGGAAGATGTTTTCGTAGTAGGACGGATCACTCACGATTTGGATTCAGATGCCAAACTCACAGAATCCACGCTTACACTGGAAACGTCGCGGAGACTCTCCGATCATTCTGGTAAACGGATTGCGGTTCGATTCGATCCGGCATTGAAGATCAGAGGAGGTGCACAGGGAGCAGGGGGACTGGGACTATTCCCTGGTGCAATAGTTGCTCTGAAAGGGAAGAATGGTGGAGCCAATTCGTTCTCAGCGACTGAACTCCTTGCAGTACGTGCTTGGTCTTCTTTTGGTCCTTTTATTCTGAGGTTTGGCTACTAGCTACCTCCCTTACCAACATCACCTAGCATGAAGCCAAGTCCTGAAGACGACTCGTTCTCCATGTACCTCGCTTGCGGACCTTATACATCAGATACGGACCTCAATTACAAGCCATGGGATACATTCATACAAATAATCAAGCGGATAAAACCCGCGGTTCTTGTCCTCGTATGTCAGAACTTGCGTCAAATGTCATCTTCTACTTAACGTTGCCTAGATAGGACCGTTCGTAGACGCATCTCATCATCTTATTCAAGCAGGTGAAATAGATGAAACGCCGTTGGACATGTTCTACCGAGTTTTTCTAGAGCCGATACGCGATTTCTTGAGCTTGTCAGCGGGCTCAATCGCGATCTTGGTCCCCAGTGTAAAGGACCTTGTCAGCACTCACGCCGTATACCCTCAATGCGAATTTCCCAGACTAATAACAAAGTCTGATCCAGTGTGTCGATTTTCAGTTTCTCAATGTTTGTAGTTGTTCATGTAATTTTCCAGCGCATCCAACTTGTTCCAAATCCTTGTATATTTTCGATCAACGACATCATTTTTGGTGCTACCAGTGTCGACGTCCTGTTCCATCTTCGTAAAGAGGAAGTTATCAAACGGGGTCAAGAGGTTGACTCCCTTGCCTCCCTTTCCCCGGAGGATAATGGAAGCGATCCCCTGGCAAACGATTGCAGACATCTCCTGCAGCAACGGAGGTAAACACAGTCTTCATGTCCTATTCCGCAACTGCAGTTGACAATATGCTCAGCTTCTACCCTATCTTCCCAGTTCCCCTCGAGCTTTCTAGTGAGATCAATCTAGATGTGACTCACTCCGCTGGGCTTCGGCTGGATGAGGAATCAGAGGATGTAGCGCCCGACGTGCTCATCCTTCCTAGCAGACTGCGACAGTTCTGCAAAGTGAGTCTCACCTTTTCCTCTTAACCCTCTGATCAATCTCAAAATATTTTAGACTGCAAATTCAACCACGGCCATTAATCCATCGGCCTTGGTCAAAGGTGTTTATAGTACAGTTTCCGTGTCCTCTTCCGAATCTGGCAAGGTTTTGAAGGAGAGAATGAAGACGAAGGTGGTCAAAATGGAAGTGTAGACTGAGCCAATGGTATTACAAAGGATATGATATTGTAGCCTCCGCTTGGTATTTGTTATCACTAATGTTATTGCTATGCGATGTTTCTGCTTGAGTTCACACCCCTCTTGTAGGCACTCTTCTGGTCGCGACCCAAGTTCTTATCGTGTTCGCGCAAATCATGTGCTTCCACATGATCTTAACGTCGAACATTTGTCATGGAATGAATTGGGAAGTTCTCTGAAACTAAACGACATGGAGAGACCTTCCCAGTTATTCCAGGGTTGTTATTTATCGTCATTTGGCGGCTGCCACCAGGTTCTCGAGCAGAAGGTAACCAATGGACTTCCCTGTTGAACTCTACCGACCTATTATTGGCTATATTGGACACCGTGCTACTCTCCTTTCCCTTCTACTCACCTCCCGCCAACTCAACGCGGAAGCTGAGCGGTCACTATACTTCAAGTTCGAGCATGTACACAATGTACAAACGCAGGTGCTCTTTCTCCAGAGAGTCGTAGACTGTCCTCGCGTCGCTCGCCTCGTTCATTCATACCGGTTCGAAATTGACTGGCGAACGAATTTCGGCGCTGAACATATATTCTGGGTACTCCTTCCACAGGCTTTGCGTGCCTTTGTGAACTTGAGAACTCTACAGTTCCGCACAAACGGAGGCACTCCCATTAAAGGGCTCCTGGACGGATGTACATTTCAGCTGGAGCATTGTTATTGGCATTGCCATTCAGACGAGCCTCAAATGCGAACATTCCTTCGGACTCAAAGGAGTTTAAAGAGTTTGGGTTTGGGAGGATGGAACGCCACCCTCTTTCCAGCGCCGCCTGACCAGAGCGAACAACCAGACTTTCGAGAAGTAGCTGGCTGTTATGGGGTCTTAAACGCCTTCCTTCCTGGCCGAAGAATCACACATGCGCGTTGGGTGCCGGACTTGGATGACCCATGGGATGTTAGTACTGGGTTAGATGTCGTAGGACTAGCATCGTCGTTCCAGAAACTGAAATACCTCAAACTTGGGGGTTACTTTATGCGACCCCATCTTTGTTCCATTTCGGAGCATTTGACGAGCTTGGTCTTCCTCGAGCTTATGGGTTATGACGAAGTACGTTTCGGTTTTTTTTTTGGTGCAACTTCTTGTCTGATACTTCCAACAGATGGAAGACGTATCCGTGTTTGCCTTGCCATTATTGAAGGTATTGCGTATTTCGATACGGTGGGGTCTCAGCAAAATGTCTATCGCAGATCCTTCAGCACGTACCGAAGAGATCTTCACGGGATCCAAGTCTTTGCAGTTTATAGAGCTTGAGGAAGAGTCGACGTACTCAGACCGCAACAAAACTCAGCAGTACAGTAGATGGGAGCGTGGTGTTGGTTTAGTCAACCACTGTACAACACCTGAAATGTGGCCCGATGTTTGTTAAAAATGTTACATGATATGCGAAGATGAATGATACATACAGTATGGTCTACAGCACCTCTACAATACTATACAGTCCAAGGTCCACTCCACTAGATAGATACATTATGCACAAATACTTCTTAGTTTGTTTACGCTGTCTGCTTCACCTCAACTGGTGAGTGTTTTGAACTGCTGCTAACACTGGTTTCGCTCGTCGGAGTCAATAGACCATTGACCAGTTTGGTATCGCCATGAATTGAACTGGAATGGCTGTTAGTATCTGCAGCATCAAATCTGCTTGACTTGTATTCTCCTTCTTTTGCGTTAGGACCCCAACCTGCTCTGCCTTCTAACCAGGGCCCGGTGGCAGTTAAATGACATCTAGGACTTTGATCACCCTCGCTATCGCAACGACACTTTCCGCCTACAGCTAAGGGCAGGTTTTCCTCGTCGACCAGCTCTAACAGCTTGTCTCGATAATCTGTACCCAAGATATCGACTTTATTGGCAGTCTCTTTCGCTATCCAGGGTCGAATGGCGTTCCAAATGATGGTGAATGTCGAGGGAGCATTGAGAATGACTAATCGACCCATGCTGAGGTTTCTGCTGAGTACGCACGCCTAATCCAAAGACAATTGAACGTACGTTTCTGGGTAGTAGTCTTGCGATATTTGAAAAGACCTTTGGGCAAGATCTTTCATCTGCCAGAATTTACTGAGCCTTGACCATGCAGAACGTTATTAGTGAATATTATTTCGAACGATATGACTTACCCAAAACCCCTCAGATCAATAATGACTAACACTGAGTCGATCTCCTTGCCGTGTTTCTTAGTTGCTGCAGGGAGAATTTCTCGTGTCAAGCATTCTGCGTTAACGAGGATCGTTTCCCAATGACGCTCCGGCGTGACGCCTTCTTTGGACAGTCTTTGCAAATCGAGGCCTCCTAAGAATTGAAGGTTAAGTGGACGACCAGACTGTGTGATTGACACATGAGGAAAACACAAGGATAGGATGAAAATCAACCGCTAACCTTGTCAGTCTGTGAACGATATGAGCAACGTGTGGATCGACAAGAAGTACACTGGCAACGAAGTACAGAGACCAGACATTTACCTTGTGAAACCTGCGAACAATCAGTTACAGAAATAGTGCACAAGTGCAAGCGTGCTCACCACATCGGCCAACAGTCGAAAATAGCTTCACGTTCAGGATACTAGAAGAAACGGTTAGTAATGATCATCATAGACACGGAGGTTGCACCGCGACTCAGACATCGAATGGATCTATCTTGTCGTACAGCTCATCTAATTTGACCTCCTTCCGCCAATTCTGTGCATCTACGAACATCTTCTTAGCGTCTTTGAGATTGTACTTTCTAGCACGAAGGAATCGTCTAAACATGTGTTCAACTTTTCGGCAAATCTGTTTAGGGATCCGTTTACTTACTTCAAAGTCCCATCGTCGGCACCTATTGTGTCACCTTCATGTAGTATTCCTTCAGCAAACAGTTCCTCGCGGAATTGAGAAAGAATCTCGCTTTTACGGTCAGACTGAGCTTGAGGTTTGGACATGAAGGGATGGCTAACGGGAACTGAATGAAATGAATAAGCTGCTTTATGTGGCGCTTATGAGCGCTTCAGCGGAACGATTCCGATTTCCATTTTCTCTTCATAATATTTAGTCTTAGACTTTGTGGTGTAATGTCTTGAAGCTTGTATGTATGCCAAATGATTCAAGGCAGTCCTGTTATCTAGCCGCAGGCCTACGGTAATCATGACAGTTGGAGGAAGCTCATCGTCGTGATTGTAGGTTACTGTTGGACCAGCCACAAACCAGTGCCTATGCTACTGTGTATCTGCTGTGATATCCATCACGATATCATGATATCGCGTTGCCATCGCAGGAGCTTGGACTGCTTCGTGAAGCGATTCAATTTGCCTAACGTCTGCCAAATCTTCTATGATGCTTCAACAAAAGAACCGAAGCAGTTCAATTTGCCTAGCGTCTGCTAAAACTTCCATGATACTTCAACAGATTGGAGCAGGATTCTATATCTCCTCTTGCCTCGAAGTTCCAGTGGATTCGCTTTCTCACTCATTAATAGTCCTCCATGCGCTCTTTTCTATGGTTTGCACTGCTGCTTGTGATTCCACGAGTTTTATGCGTCTTGAACAACATCACCGTTGACGACAGCAATCCGTCTATACGTTACTCCCCCCTCGGAGCTTGGAATGCATTGGATTCTGCTCAAAACTGCTCAGGGTGCACTGCGCAGCCTGACGCAAGTAACATGCTTTTTGGTACTTGGCATGATGGGACGGTATGACCATATACTACAACATAATATTCTTTGACTTATGTTACCTCAGTTCAACCCAACATCAGGGAGTAATAATTACCCCAATACCCCGCTCTTTGCTAATTTCACTTTCAACGGTACGCCTTTATGCGCGTTAGCCTAGGTTGCTGACACTCATCGAGTTTCAGGCTCGGCGGTATATGTATTCTGCGCTCTAGCAGAAAGTACAACGCATCCAGACGGGAACTCGGACATGGCTTTTTACATTGATGGACAGCTCGTGAACTCTTTTGTTCGACCTGCACCAGGTATTAACGCTTATGACTACCAGTTCCCTGTGTTTTCAGTCAGTTCTCTTGAACCCAGAGAGCATACACTGGTTCTTCAGAATGGATATGTGAACGCCTCAAAGTCTCTTGTTCTACTTGATTATATTGTGTACTCGTATGTCCCTACATACGTTCGCTACATAACTCTTCTCAATTTTGATTTTAGTCTTGACGACGAGAGCAGTATCAAACCCTCACTTTCTTTGACCTCTATATCTACTCCGTTCCCATCTACTTCCAATGGCCAATCGACGGGTGTATCCCGTCATGACACCCCAACAATCATAGGCGTAGCTGTTACCATTCCTATCGTTATTCTTCTACTTGCCCTATCAATTATTTCTCTACGCAAACAACGGAGATTGCGTCTGGCGATTCGCCAGTCCCCTCTTTCTAGCTGGAAGCGCGACACGGTCGTTCCTGTTCCCTTACCCGCATTGTCTTCTTGGATGATTGAGCCACTCTCTCTTCCCCCGTCACATCCCGCATCTGGTTACGTGAATGGCTCTGGACGGCAGGTTGCAGGGTCAGTCCCGTCTGCGCCGACAGCGTCTTCACAGCAAGGCTCAACCGAGATGCCAAGTCGTTCGCATCGCCCTGCAGTTCCGTCTAGTGCCTCAACGTCCTCATACGGAAGGATAATATACGTCCACAACCTTGAGGCGTCCTAACCTGGGACACGGCACTCGGAAATCATTGTTCCCTGAAACCCGACGTATTTGACTTATTTATTCGATCTTTCCTTAGGGAAGAGTTTACCTCGGTCAATGTTTTCAGCACTGAAACCCTCGCGTCTCATAGAATGCAGTCTATGAGATCTACAGAGGTACGTATACAGGATCTGATAATATCAAGCAAAAGACGTGTACTTTGTCGAAATATAACGATTATTCATGAGACATCCATCTTAGCTTCTGCTTCGTGAAATCGGCGCTCTGCATGGATGTTTTCGCAACACTGTGAAACGATCAACGTTCAAGGTCTTTGTCTTCCCCAGCTATGGTAAGCCGGTACGGATAACTTTATATACAAAAATCACAAGCTTTGCTTGACCCGTGCCTTCGGCACGGGCAGGGGACAGTGACTTTTAACAACACATATAATATTGATTGTATTGAGCCAATACATTATTCAAATATACAATATAATTTAACAGCACTAAACTCTAATCAAGCAAAACCTCAGGATAGACAATGTTCTGTGTTATGCACTCTGTATTTCCTGTAGATTGCTCTGAGTAAATAAAACACAAACTTATAAGTATATAACATACCTTCAGGAAAAATTGTTTTGACTCCTTGCTTTGTTGTAGAGTGAGAAAGAGCAACATAGAGTTGACCATGAGTAAATACTGGGGATTGAAGGTTCAACCCAACTGTTTTAACTGATTGCCCTTGAGACTTATTGATGGACATTGCAAATGCTAACCTCACAGGAAACTGGTGTCTTTGAAAGACAAAAGGTAAATCAAGATTGGATGGGCTGAGTGTAATACATGGAATCAATATAATCTGGCCTGCATTATCTCCACCCAGTATTCTAGCCTCTAGTACTCTTGCTGTACATCGGGTAAGGATTGCACGGGTTCCATTACAAACTCCAGCTGATGGATCAAGATTCCTAAGAACCATTATTGGTGTCGTGACAACTAAGTACCTATATCATTTTCTTTATCACTTTCTTTCTTCCTTTTCACATGCTTTAGTAACCACATGACCGCGTTCGTTACTCATCGCTCAGATGACCACTCACTCCCGCGCTGTCATTAGTTTATTGTTCTTCCCTTGTTTCTCATTCGCTTTCCAGTATTTCACTCTCGCGTTCTTGTTCTTTGATATCTATTGTTCTTTGTTCTTTTACCCTTGTCCCTTACCTGGGTTCCTATTGTTTCAGACTCGTATATATAGTACAGTAGACAGCTACCAGTTCCCTATCTCGACCTCTTGGTCTTTGGGAACTAGGTTCGTGTTTGTATCCTTGTGCACACTCAATATTGACTTGGTCTTTGGGAACTAGCCTGCCTTATTTGACCCTTGTGATCGGCCCTTCGTGCTATCACTGTCGCTGAGATCACTTTTCCTTTTTGCCTTTGTGTGTTGAGCGTTACTCACACTCAGGTTTGTGCTTGTGCTGTGCTTTGATCACCTCCCATAGTCGCTTCCGCCTACGTCGCGACATTAGGTCGAGATCTATTACTCGTACCATCAGATCCATCACTGATCTTACGAGGAGTGGAAATCGGAGTCCACCGATTCTCCACCTGCTGTTATCACCACGCCGACTTTCGGAGTTAACTCTGACTGTTCAGACTACTATCACGCCTTTGACACCGTAGAACATCACGACATCCACTGGTCAACTGAAGACGAACACAACAGACACTGGGAGCCTTGTGACGAGAACCCTTGCCCCAATCGATACTTGCTTACAGTTGATCGAGACTACGATCCAACTGGTCATCGCATCCACATCTCACGACCCGCCTCTCCAGTAGTACCTGAACCTACTGCAGCCTTCACTAGAGTTGGACGACCCTCAAATCCCAGCTCCCGCGCATCTCCCACCTTAGTAACAACCACTATCACAGTACCTGAACTAGAATCAGAATCCGAATCAGAACCCGAACCCAGATCCGACTCCGATACCGAAATGACTCACAACTTCTCCGCCCAAGAACTCGGAAACTTGATTGGGCAGTTAGTCCAACAACAATCGCAACTCCAGCAGGTAGTATCTAGCATGGCGGGCAATATTAGCACCAACAAAGGGGTCAGCAAGCCTCAGCCCTACGACGGGAAAAGAAGCGATGATGCTCGTCGCTTTATAGCCGCATTTGAGCTATGGGCCAACGGAGTACAAACATTGCGTACGAACGAGGGGGAACGCATCAAATCCGCAATTTCATTCCTCGAAGGTGATGCGGCAATCTGGGCTACCCCAGTTTCCGAAAACATTAGCCAGGTAGCTAGTGGTGCTGTCGACACTCTTGTCTATCCCACCTGGCAGGAGTTCAAGGATGCCTTCAAAGCCCGCTTCGAGACAGTAAACCCGGTTGTAGATGCCAAGGACGCCTTGAAGGTCCTCTTTCAGGGAAAAACCACCGTCGCTGCCTATGCAGCATCGTTCAAACAGTACTCAAGCCGTACTGGATACTCAGACCCAGACCTCCGAGATCGTTTTTACCAACATCTAGCAGCACGTATCAAAGACGGTCTGGTCCTCTCTTCAGCTAACACAGACACCCTCGACAGCTTGATCAAAGAGTCCATCCGAATTGACAATAGACAGATTGAACGAGCCAGGGAGAAGGGACAAAACCTGGTAAACTACTCCTATTCCCAGAACACAAACGCCTTCCATCCAACTCCATTCACTCCGGCCCGGGATCCATTTGCCATGGACGTGGATGCCACTAGCACAGGGCGATCTGCGGAGGACTATCGAAGGTTCATGACAGGGAAATGCTACGGATGCGGATCCAAGAACCACCGAAAAGCAGATGGACACCACGAACGGGACATCTGCAGCCACTGTGGACTCACAGGACACATAGCCGTAGTTTGTCGAAGGAAATTCATGGGCCTCCCTAGACCGAACATGGTTCGTACTGCCGCCGCCACTTCTATCATTGCCGAACCTGCCACCTCTATTGCTGCTACACCCACCCCGCTCCCTGACTTTTCCTCGATTCTACAGCAGTTAACGGACAACCAGAAAGCGTTGGCGGACCAAATCTCAGAGCTCCGGCAGAATTTTTAAAGTGGGAACCTGACTCGGCTGCTGCCGGGTTCCCCAAACTGTACTCTAATTACGATTCTATCTCCTCATGTATCCTCGGTTCCACCCAATTTAGCGATGTTTCTCATTTTCGCGTACCGATTAAGTTACAAGGGAGATTCAAGAGTACCAGTAATGCAGCAATGATAGATTCCGGGGCCACAGGTCTTGTCACAAAGAGGTGACGACGGTGGCGGAGCGGAGCGGAGACTTAGGCGGGAGCGGACAACTGGTCCCAACGACAAAGTTATATTGATAATAAATACAAGTAAGTAAGTTAAAGACATACCTGGTCCCAACGACAAAGAGGTCAAGATAAGGGACCAGGTTGTGGGGGCTGGCTTATATATACAAGGTGGAGCGTGGGAACTATGAGATAATACTGTATAGCTCAGGCACAAGGAATGGAACGGAACTAATAGAATGGAATGGAATGTTCCGGAATGATTATTGTAGGTAGGAGGGCTTGGATGGTGTATCGTAAAGAAAGGAAAATGATAGGGGGGGGGGGGGGCTCACTTCATGACATTACCCCCCTCCTTATGACCATTGTCCTCGATGGTCAAGCTTTTGCCGCCTGGGGATGCTTTCTGTGGAATTTTCGGACAGTGGTTGGTGCATGCTCAAGATTTTGAGCGGGTTCCCATGAGTTGTGTCCTGCGTCATATCCCTTCCACTTTACCAAGTACTCTAACCTCTTCCACCTAACCCAACTATCCAAGATGCCCTCAACTTCGTACTCTGGCTCGTCTTCATCTTCTAGGTATACTGGTTCTGGTGGTGTTGCAATTTCGCCATTGATGGTGTTCCCTCTCCAAGGGTACAGTTTATCAACGTGGAATACTGGGTGGATGCGGTCCAGTGACAGTGGGAGGTCCAGGCGGTAGTCCAGGGGACCAACCTTCTCCAAAATGGCGTAAGGTCCTAGCTGTCGATCCCCAAGTTTCTCACTGGAAAGTTGGAGCTTGATGTCTTCTGCGCTTAGCCAGACCTGATCTCCTACTTGGAACTGATGTGCCTTTCGTTTTCCTCGTTCATAGTTTTCCTTTTGCCATCTTTTTCCCAGGTGTAGAGCTGCCCCGGCATCCTGTCGCACCTCTCGAAGGATCTGAATGCGATCATCCACTGCTGGAATCCCACTTCGCTGACCAACGGGAATGTTAAATAGGGGGAGGTAGCCGTAAGTGAGCTCGAATGGGGAGATTCCAAGTGCAGAGTGGGTACGTGAGTTAATCACAAACTCCGCCATTGGCAAATGCTCTGCCCAGTCATCCTGACGACGTCCCACATACAGCCGGAGATACTTTTCGACTTCTTGGTTTGCCCGCTCGGTTTGCCCATTCGCTTGGGGGTGGTATCCCGATGTGAGATTGGATTTGATTCCCAGGCGGGAGAGTAGTGATCGCATGAGCTTTGCTGCAAACTGGGGTCCTCGGTCTGATACAAAGCGGAGGGGGAGGCCATGGAGGCGGAAAATTTCGCGGTAGTAGATGTCAGCGACACCTGCTGCTGTGATTGATGTGGTACAAGGGATTGCGTGGATTTGTTTCCCGTAGAGGTCGGTGCAGACAAGGATGGCATCGTATCCTTGTGAATTGGGCAGCTGTGTGATCAGGTCAACTCCCACTTCTTCCCACAGACCTGCTGGGACATCTAGGGGTAGTGTTACTGCTCGTGGGTGTCTCTGTATCTTTTTCCTAGCACAAGTTTCGCATCCTTCCACATACTTTTCTACAAAGGATCGCAGGGTGGGCCACCAAAAGTGGGTGCTAACGAGATCGAGGGTGTTGTGAAGTCCGGGGTGACCAGCGGAGGGGTTGTCGTGGCATTGTTTGAGTACTTCTGTCCGTAGGTCATCCTCTGGTGGGACATATACCCTACCTCGGTGGTACACCAGTCCGTTATCCTCCTCCCATTCTGCTATCCCATTGGCCAAGCGTTGGAGGCCGCTCCTCCTGAGCTCTTCCAGTCCTTCGAGTACTTGGGCCTCTCTTTGCGAGGCCTTCTGGATGCGGTCCTCCAACGGGTTCTGTAGTGAGGCTGCTGCCACTTGCATAAAGTGGGCTGGTTTCAGAACGGTCTGTTGTCGGTTGTCTTCACTGTCCAACACCTGATGCGTTGCCATGCGAGACAGAGCATCTGCCTGTGTGTTTGCCTTGCCTGGGCGGTGAGTCAGCCGGAAGTCGAATCGGGATAACCATAGTGCCCAACGCGCTTGTCGTCGGCTAAGGTCCTGTGCAGAGCGCCAGAATTCCAGGTTTGCATGGTCAGTGATGATCTCGAAGGTCTGCGGTGATCCTTCCAGGAAGCTTCTCCAGTCCTTTAGTGCTTCAATGATTGCCAGCATCTCCCGGTCATAGATTTCGTAGTTTCGTTCGGCTGGTTGCATGGAGGCTGATCGAAATGCTACTGGGTGCCACTGACCATCGTCTTGTTTCTGCATTAGAGCTCCTCCTGTGGCAAAGCCTGATGCATCTACCTCGAGTTGTGTGAGCCTGTTGGGGTCCCAGAGTGCCAGTACCGGAGCTGTGACAAAAGCTTCCCTTAGGGTGTCGAATGCTTGCTGCTGATGTGTTCCCCAGTTGAAGCCTGAGTCTTTCTTGGTTAGGTCATTCAGAGGGCGTGCTATGCGGGCAAAGTTCTGTATGAATCGACGGTAAAAGTTGGCAAAACCTAAGAATCCTCGCAGCTCTCGCAGGTTCTTTGGAGTAGGCCAGTCACGAACTGCAGTCACTTTTACCGGATCCATGCGCACTTCCCCTTCTGATATCACTAGTCCCAAGTACTCGATCTGAAGCTCCTCGAACTCACATTTTTCGGGTCGTAGATAGAGGTCATGTTTCTCTAGCCGTTTTAGTACATCCCGCACTATCTGCCGGTGTTGTTGTAGCTCGTTACTGAAGATAAGGATGTCATCTAGGTACACTGCTACTTTCCCCGCTGCCACTAGGTCTGAAAAGATGGAATTCATGAGTGCTTGGAAGGTCGCTGGGGAGTTGGTGAGACCAAAGAACATTACACTGGGTTCGAATAACCCTCGGTTGGTTGCGAAAGCAGCCTTCCATTCATCACCCTCCTTAATTCGGACATTGTTGTAGCCCCATCTGACATCAAATTTGGTGAAGTACCGTGCCCCCTGCAGACGGCTGACGATGTCAGCAACCAGTGGGAGAGGATAGCGGTTCTTTAGGGTTACTTGATTTAGTTTCCTGTAATCCTGTACAAAACGGAGCTTCCCGTCCTTCTTCTTCACAAAGAAGACAGGTGAAGACAGTGGCGATTTTGAGGGGCGAATGTAGCCTTTTCGGAGGTTGTCATCCAGAAAACGGTCGAGTTCGCCTTGTTCGTTCAATGACATTGGGTAGACTTTCGTACGCATGGTTTCGGGTGCTCCTGGGATCAGTTCAATGGCGTGATCCCAGGGTTTGTGTTCAGGGAGACGTTCTGAGGCCATTTCAGAGAATACCTTTTTGAAATCCCTATAGGGCTCTGGGATCATTTCTTCGAAGGTTTTCACGGGTTTTGCTTTGTAGGCCTGCTCCGCTAGCTGTTGGGAATATGTGAATCCTGCTGCGCACCAGACCTCTTCTGTTTGTTCGTGTAGGATGCCTGACTTCACCCATGCACGCCGGGTTTGTCGGTTGGCTCGAATGCGGTGTATCGGCGACTCATCTGCCTCCTCTTCCTCTGCTAAGTTCAGTGGGGTTTCGGGAGTGATGACTGTTTCAATTTCCTCCACAGTGTCTTGTTCTTCTACCTCCTCTATCGTTGTCCGTTGTGGTCTAACCGAGAGTCGTCCCTTCTCCCAGTCAATATCTGGATTGGCTTTACGTAGCCAGGGGAGTCCCAGGATTAGGTCTTCACTTCCCAGATTGGTTATCAGCAAATCTGTCCACCGTTCTTGATTATCGACAGTCAGGGCTAGACGTGCAAAATGCGTAATCTGCCCTGCTCGGTTAGCAGATCCATCGATGTTAAAGACCCCAATGGGTTTCCTGAGTGGGAAGATCCTTACTTGGTGGCGGGTGACAAACTCCTGATTCAGGAATAGAGCCGTGGCTCCAGAATCAACCATGGCCGCAGTTGCTATACTGTGATTTCTTCCTCTTAATTTCGCGTTAATTCGGAAGTGTGACGAATTGGAGTTCAATTCCGAAATGTTAGATATGGTACATGAGGGTAGAGAATCATATGTGGACGTAGCATGTATAGCAAATTGGTTTACGGGTACTCTCGGTGCGGCCGAGACGGGTACCCGCTTTAAAAACCCTCCTGCGAGCCTGAAGCGGGGGCCATGGCATTGGCTCTGTTCAGGAGTTCTTGGAGCTGGGCAATTTGGATGGAGAGGTCGGGGGTAGCTGGGGACTGGGCAATAGGGGCAGGAGCAGGGGCCGGAGTGGAAGCCGCAATTTGGACAGGTTCATTGGGAAAGAGAGTGAAAGGCGTTGAAGAGGAGGCTGCGACTTGTTGACGGCGGGGTTGTTGACGCTTACCCCGGCCGCGTTCTAGACCCATGAATTTATCCTGGCAGACTGACTCTAAATGACCTCGTCGCCCACAGTAGCGGCATACTGTGTCCTTGTACGAGCAGTTCCTCTTCTCATGACTCTGTGAACCACAACCGTAACACCTGCCTCTCATCTGGGCCACGAAGCTTTCTCTACTGTTGCCATTGGTATGCGTGGCATCAACGTCCATAGCATGGGAGTTGGCAGGGGGAGAGGAGATGTGAGAGGTACCCTGATTACGGCCTGTCATGGTGGGGTCATGCAGGAATACGTCTACCGAGATTGCTCGCCTGATTGCCTCCTCTAGTGTAGGGGCTAATCCCTGAGCTATGTTGACCACGATGAGATTTTGTCGAATCTCTGGGTTGAGGCCACTGTGAAAGCGTTCTCGTAGGTCGATATCTGAGAGCCCAGTTCGATCGCCGATGTCTTTGAAGTTCTGTGCAAATTCTGCTACCGTTTGACCTTTTGCTTGCCTGAGATGCTGGATTGCATTCCGGGCTTCCATGCCTGCGTCAATGGATTCGAATCAGAGGGTGAAGGCTGTTTTAAAGTCTTCCCATCGTCCATTAAACGGTTGTTGGTGATGACTGAATTCCAAGAGGTATGGGGTGGCCCAATCAGCAGCCTTTCCCGAGAAGAATCCTAGAGCCGCCTTAATCAGTTTCCCTTCGTTGTCCTTCAAATCCGGTTGTTCCACTGCCCAGCTCTGATACTGAGCAATGAAGCGACGGGCTTCCGCACTACTCGTGTCACAAAGAGGTGACGACGGTGGCGGAGCGGAGCGGAGACTTAGGCGGAAGCGGACACTGGTCCCAACGACAAAGTTATATTGATAATAAATACAAGTAAGTAAGTTCAAGACATACCTGGTCCCAACGACAAAGAGGTCAAGATAAGGGACCAGGTTGTGGGGGCTGGCTTATATATACAAGGTGGAGCGTGGGAACTATGAGGTAATACTGTATAGCTCCGGCACAAGGAATGGAACTAATAGAATGGAATGGAATGTTCCGGAATGATTATTGTAGGTAGGGGGGCTTGGATGGTGTATCGTAAAGAAAGGAAAATGATAGGGGGTGGGCTCACTTCATGACATTACCCCCCTCCTTATGACCATTGCCCTCAATGGTCAAGCTTTTGCCGCCTGAGGGTGCTTTTTGTGGAATTTTCGGATAGTTGCTGGGGCGTGTTCAAGATTTGGTGCAGGTTCCCATGAGTTGTGTCCTGCATCGTAGCCTTTCCACTTTACCAAGTACTCTAGCTTCTTCCACCTAATCCGACTATCCAAGATGTCCTCGACTTCATACTCCGGCTCATCCTCATCCTCTAGATATACTGGTTCCGGTGGTGTTGCAATTTCGCCGTTTACGGTGTTCCCTCTCCAAGGGTACAATTTATCAACATGGAACACAGGATGGATGCGGTCCAGGGATAGTGGGAGGTCTAAACGGTAGTCCAGGGGCCCAACCTTCTGCAAAATGGTGTAAGGTCCTAGCTGTCGATCCCCAAGTTTCTCACTGGAAAGTTGGAGCTTGATGTCCTCTGCGCTTAGCCAGACCTGATCTCCAACTTGGAATTGATGTGCCTTTCGTTTTCCCCGTTCGTAGTTTTCCTTTTGCCGTCGTTTCCCCAGGTGTAGCGCCGCCCCAGCATCCTGTCGTGCATCCCGCAGTATCTGGATGCGATCATCCACCGCCGGAATCCCACTCCGTTGTCCAACTGGAATGTTAAATAGAGGCAGATAACCATAGGTGAGTTCGAATGGGGACGTTCCAAGTGCAGAGTGGGTGCGAGAGTTAATCACAAATTCCGCCATAGGTAGGTGCTCCGCCCAGTCATCCTGGCGGCGTCCCACATAGAGTCTGAGGTATTTTTCGACTTCTTGGTTTGCCCGTTCGGTCTGTCCGTTTGCTTGGGGGTGGTACCCTGAGGTGAGGTTTGATTTGATTCCTAGGCGGGAGAGTAATGATCGCATGAGTTTTGCTGCAAACTGGGGTCCCCGGTCTGATACAAAGCGGAGGGGAAGACCATGGAGGCGAAAAATTTCGCGATAGTAGATGTCGGCCACACCTGCTGCTGTGATTGAAGTTGTACAAGGAATCGCATGGATTTGTTTACCATAAAGGTCCGTGCAGACTAGAATCGCGTCATACCCTTGCGAGTTGGGCAGCTGTGTGATCAAGTCAACTCCCACTTCTTCCCACAAGCCTGCTGGGACGTCTAGAGGTAGTGTTACTGCTCGTGGGTGTCTCTGTATCTTCTTCCTTGCACAAGTCTCGCATCCTTCAACATATTTTTCTACAAAGGATCGCAGGGTGGGCCACCAAAAGTGGGTGCTGACGAGGTCAAGGGTATTGTGAAGTCCAGGGTGGCCAGCAGAGGGGTTATCGTGGCATTGCTTGAGTACTTCTTTCCGGAGGTCATCATCTGGTGGGACATATACTCTTCCTCGGTGGTATACTAGTCCCTTGTCTTCTTCCCATTCTGCTATCCCATTGGCCAAGCGTTTGAGACCGCTTCTCCTAAGCTCTTCCAGTCCTTCCAGTACTTGGGCCTCCTTTTGAGACGCCTGTCGGATGCGGTCCTCCAGTGGGTTTTGTAGTGAGGTAGCTGCCACTTGCATGAAATGGGCTGGTTTCAGAACAATCTGTTGTCGATTATCTTCGCTATCCAGAACCTGATGTGCTGCCATACGAGAGAGAGCGTCTGCCTGAGTGTTGGACTTGCCAGGGCGGTGAGTGAGCTGGAAGTCGAATCGGGACAACCATAGTGCCCATCGCGCCTGCCGTCTACTGAGGTCTTGAGCAGAACGCCAGAATTCCAGGTTTGCGTGGTCGGTGAGAATCTCGAACGGTTGTGGTGAACCTTCCAGGAAGCTTCTCCAGTCCTTTAATGCTTCGATGATAGCGAGCATCTCTCGGTCATAGATTTCGTAGTTTCGTTCAGCTGCTTGCATGGAGGCTGATCGAAATGCCACTGGGTGCCACTGGCCGTCGTCTTGTTTCTGCATTAGGGCTCCTCCCGTAGCAAAGCCTGATGCATCTACCTCAAGTTGTGTGAGCCTATTAGGGTCCCAGAGTGCCAGTACCGGTGCTGTGATGAATGCTTCCCTTAGGGTATCGAATGCTTGTTGTTGGTGTGTCCCCCAACTGAAGCCTGTATCCTTTTTTGTTAGGTCGTTCAGAGGGCGTGCTATGCGGGCAAAGTTCCGTATGAATCGACGGTAGAAGTTAGCGAAGCCTAGGAATCCCCGTAGTTCTCGTAGATTCTTTGGGGTAGGCCAGTCGCGGACTGCAGCTACTTTTACTGGATCCATGCGCACTTCACCTTCTGATATCACTAGTCCCAAATACTCAACCTGAAGCTCCTCAAACTCGCATTTCTCTGGTCGCAGGTAGAGGTCATGTTTCTCCAGCCGCTTTAGTACCTCTCGCACCACCTGCCGGTGTTCTTGCAAATTGTTACTGAAGATGAGGATGTCGTCTAGGTAGACTGCTACCTTACCAGCCGCCACTAGGTCTGAAAAGATGGAATTCATGAGCGCTTGGAAGGTAGCTGGCGAGTTGGTGAGACCGAAGAACATTACACTGGGTTCAAATAACCCTCGGTTGGTTGCAAAAGCGGCCTTCCACTCATCACCCTCCTTAATCCGGACATTGTTGTAGCCCCATCTGACGTCAAATTTGGTGAAGTACCGTGCCCCCTGTAGACGGCTGACAATGTCAGCGACCAGTGGGAGAGGATAGCGGTTCTTTAGGGTTACTTGGTTGAGTTTCCGGTAATCCTGTACGAAGCGGAGCTTCCCATCTTTCTTCTTAACAAAGAAGACGGGTGAAGACAGTGGCGATTTTGAGGGGCGAATGTAGCCTTTTCGGAGGTTGTCATCCAGGAAGCGGTCGAGTTCACCTTGTTCATTCAATGACATTGGATAGACTTTTGTGCGCATGGTTTCCGGTGCACCTGGGATCAATTCTATAGCATGATCCCAGGGTTGGTGGTCAGGGAGGCGCTCTGAAGCAGTTTCAGAGAATACTTTTTCGAAATCGCGGTAGGGTTCTGGGACCATTTCTTCAAAGGTTTTCATGGGTTTTGTTTTGTGGGCTTGTTCCGCTAGCTGTTGGGAGTAGGTGAACCCTGCAGCACACCAGACTTCATCTGTTTGTTCGTGTAAGATTCCTGACTTCACCCATGCACGTCGGGTTCGTCGGTTTGCTCGAATGCGGTGTATGGGCGACTCTTCTGTCTCCTCATCCAGTGTGTCAAGTGGTGGTTCAGGGGTGATCACAGTTTCAATTTCCTCCGCCGTGTCTTGCTCTTCCACCTCCTCTATCGTTGTTTGTTGGGATCTGACTGTGAGTCGTCCTTTCTCCCAGTCAATATCTGGATTGGCCTTACGTAGCCAGGGGAGTCCTAAGATTAGGTCTTCGCCTCCCAGATTGGTTACTAGCAAGTCTGTCCACCGTTCTTGGTTATCAACAGTCAGGGCTAGGCGTGCAAAGTGTGTGATCTGCCCTGCTCGGTTAGCAGACCCATCAATGTTAAAGACGCCAATGGGTTTCCTGAGTGGGAAGGTCCTTACACGGTGACGGGTGACAAACTCTTGGTTCAAAAATAGAGCAGTGGCTCCAGAATCAACCATGGCTGCAGTTGCTATACTGTGATTTCTTCCTCTTAGTTTTGCGTTAATTCGGAAGTGAGATGAATTGGAGTTCAATTCCGAAATAGTAGATATTTTACAAGATGGGAGAGAATCATACGCAGATGTGGAATGTATAGCGAACTGGTTTACGGGTACTCTCGATGCAGCCGAGACGGGCACCCGCTTTAAAAACCCTCCTGAGAACCTGGTGCTGGGGCCATGGCATTGGCTCTGTTAAGGAGCTCCTGGAGCTGGGCAATCTGGGTGGAGAGGTCAGGCGTAAGTGGGGACGGAGCAGTGGGAGCTGGAATGGACGCGGCAATTTGGACAGGTTCATTGGGGAAGAGGGTGAACGGTGTCGAAGCAGAAGCAGAGACTTGTTGACGGCGGGGTTGTTGGCGCTTACCCCGGCCACGTTCTAGACCCATGAACTTGTCTTGGCAGACTGATTCTAGGTGGCCTCGTCGTCCACAGTAGCGGCAAACTGTCTCCTTGTATGAGCAGTTCCTCTTTTCGTGACTCTGCGAGCCACACCCATAACACCTTCCTCTCATCTGGGCCACGAAGCTTTCTCTGCTGTTACCACTAGTGTGTGTGGCATCGACATCCATAGCATGGGAGTTGGCAGGGGGGGAGGAGATATGGGAGGTGCCTGGGTTGCGACCTGTCATGGTGGGATCGTGCAGGAACACATCCACTGAAATTGCTCGCCTGATAGCCTCCTCCAGGGTGGGAGCCAGTCCCTGGGCTATATTGACCACAATGAGATTTTGTCGGATCTCTGGGTTGAGGCCGCTATGGAAGCGTTCTCGCAGGTCGACGTCTGAAAGCCCGGTCCGATCACCAATGTCCTTGAAATTCTGTGCAAATTCCGCTACCGTTTGACCTTTTGCCTGCCTGAGATGCTGGATTGCATTCCGGGCCTCCATACCTGCATCAATGGATTCAAATCGGAGGGTGAAGGCTGTTTTGAAGTCTTCCCATCGTCCATTGAAAGGTTGTTGGTTATGGCTGAATTCTAGGAGGTATGGTGTGGCCCAGTCAGCAGCCTTGCCTGAGAAGAATCCTAGCGCTGCCTTGATCAGCTTCCCTTCGTTGCTACTCAGATCTGGTTGTTCCATTGCCCAGCTTTGATACTGAGCAATGAAGCGACGTGCTTCTGCACTACTAGAGCCTTTGAAGAGCTCAGGTTTATTCATACTGGACTTGGCTGAGGCTTTGTGGAGGTTGGCCGTGAGCTGGGCCACCTGCTCGATGAGCTGTGCCATGAGCTGGTTTGTGTTGACTTCAGAGGTCGACATAATGGATGGGGGTGCAGTGGGAGTAGGGATAAGGATGGGTGTGATCACGGTACCGTCGGAAAGGTTCTCCTCTTCACTGATGGAGTTGGCAGCAGCGTTTGGACAGGGTTGAGAACTGCAATCAGCCCAGGAGCTGCTTTTGCTGCGGTGGATGTGGGTTTGATCTTTAGTATCAAAAGCGTGTGGGTAGGCAGAGCAGTCGATAGCTTGGGCGGGCAGGCTTGGTGCGGAGGTGTCTGTAGACGTGGTGGAAGCGGAGCCTGCAAGGATAACCTAATCGGTAGGCTATCAGTGCAGTAAGGGATCTTGACCTAATGTCACAAAGAGGTGACGACGGTGGCGGAGCGGAGCGGAGACTTAGGCGGAAGCGGACACTGGTCCCAACGACAAAGTTATATTGATAATAAATACAAGTAAGTAAGTTCAAGACATACCTGGTCCCAACGACAAAGAGGTCAAGATAAGGGACCAGGTTGTGGGGGCTGGCTTATATATACAAGGTGGAGCGTGGGAACTATGAGGTAATACTGTATAGCTCCGGCACAAGGAATGGAACTAATAGAATGGAATGGAATGTTCCGGAATGATTATTGTAGGTAGGGGGGCTTGGATGGTGTATCGTAAAGAAAGGAAAATGATAGGGGGTGGGCTCACTTCATGACAACTCGAGCCTTTGAAGAGCTCGGGTTTATTCATGCTCGACTTGGCTGCAGCTCTGTGAAGGTTGGCTGTGAGCTGAGTCACCTGCTCGATAAGCTGTGCCATGAGCTGATTTGTGTTGACTTCAGAGGTCGACATAATGGATGGGGGTGCAGTGGGAGTAGGGATAAGGATGGGTGTGATCACGGTACCGTCGGAAAGGTTCTCCTCTTCACTGATGGAGTTGGCAGCAGCGTTCGGACAGGGTTGAGAACTGCAATCAGCCCAGGAGCTGCTTTTGCTGCGGTGGATGTGGGTTTGGTCTTTAGTATCAAAAGCGTGTGGGTAGGCGGAGCAGTCGATAGCTTGGGCGGGCAGGCTTGGTGCGGAGGTGTCTGTAGACGTGGTGGAAGCGGAGCCTGCAAGGATAACCTAATCGGTAGGCTATCAGTGCAGTAAGGGATCTTGACCTAATGTCACAAAGAGGTGACGACGGTGGCGGAGCGGAGCGGAGACTTAGGCGGGAGCGGACAACTGGTCCCAACGACAAAGTTATATTGATAATAAATACAAGTAAGTAAGTTAAAGACATACCTGGTCCCAACGACAAAGAGGTCAAGATAAGGGACCAGGTTGTGGGGGCTGGCTTATATATACAAGGTGGAGCGTGGGAACTATGAGATAATACTGTATAGCTCAGGCACAAGGAATGGAACGGAACTAATAGAATGGAATGGAATGTTCCGGAATGATTATTGTAGGTAGGAGGGCTTGGATGGTGTATCGTAAAGAAAGGAAAATGATAGGGGGGGGGGGGGGCTCACTTCATGACAGGTCTATTCCTACATCAACGCTTTGTGGATAAGCACTACATCCACACACGTCCCCTCACTCATCCCATCACTCTCTACAATATTGATGGAACGCTCAACAATGCGGGCAAAATTACCCATTCTGCACGACTCCTCTCGACCGTAGATCAGAACCCACCTCAACCTCTCGAATACCTGGTCACTAACCTGGGCTCGGAAGACATCATCCTAGGACTCCCCTGGCTCCGGAAAGTGAACCCTGATATAGACTGGAAGGAAGGACGTCTAGCCCAACTAACCACCAAACGAGCACTCCCAGCCATGACTATCGAGGAGATCCCGGATTTGAAGGAAGGTAACATCGGAGGGACAACGGACGGACTCTTGGCAATTAATCCGGAATATGTTCCGCTTCCACCCATAAGTGAGTCTGAAGAACTACTGGGAATTCATGAATATGAGGAAGGCACACCCCTGTATCGACTATTGGGCAATCGAAAGAGAAGGAGAGCACTACTGCGGGCAGGTATCATCAGTCACACGACAGAAGAGCTTTGGTGCGCAGCAGGATACACCTACTCTCAACAATTGGCGGAGGCAGCACACAAGGATAAACCGGAGAAGACTTTTGAGGAAATGGTACCCACTATCTATCAGAAATACGCTAAAGTCTTTTCAGAGAAGGAATCTGAACGTCTTCCAGAGCACAAACCCTGGGATCACGCCATTGATCTTAGGCCTGATGCACCCGAAACTTTGCGCACCAAAATCTATCCGATGTCACCCAATGAACAAGAAGAACTAGACCGATTCCTGGATGAAAATCTACGAAAAGGATACATTCGCCCCTCCAAATCTCCCTTAGCATCTCCAGTCTTCTTTGTCAAAAAGAAGGATGGGAAACTTCGTTTTGTACAGGACTACCGACGACTGAACG
>JAOTPV010000249.1:0-28311 GCA_028011355.1 Lentinula aciculospora
CAGGTACTCAGGTGTAGCACCTGGCAAACGTTCAATGACATGTATATAATGGGACTATTGTAAACTGACCTATTGGAACACTGCTCTCAAATACTTGGAGTCCAACATTAGTCCATTTCCCAATGGGTTCAAGATTTACTCCACGGTTGATCAGTGCTTGGGCAAGGTCCCGGCGTCTGGTGCGAAGAGTATTTGTACGAATAGTGACTGGACGAGAAACCTCATTCGCTTCAAAGAATTCGATAGCCTTCACATGAATTAACACCAGGATCAAGACATATATATACAGTCAGACCGACCTCTGCGACGGGAAAAAGTTGGAAAAGCTTTTCAGCAAGGAAGTCATTGTATCCATAATAACTTGAGATATCCGAAAGAAGCTGGTTAATGTATTCGGATCTTGAACTAGGTGAAACCATTTCAGTACCAAGATCTGAGCCAGTTTCCAATCATACTCACCGACCCTTCTCAGCCAGCCTTTTGAATTTCCCAAGCACACGTACGCATTCTCTCATACGTCGCTGCACAATATGCACGTCAGGACCACCTGCATTATTTTCTGCATCCTTTTCCTCGGCTGTAGGTAAACGAAAAGGTTGTCCGTCAGTCTCTTCTTCATCTTCATCCATATCAAGATCGTCGTCCTCTTCCTCGGCAAGTGCTGCCTGCTGCATCTCTTCGACATCAAGAGCAGCCTCTGCAGCAGCCTTTTTATCTAAGGCTTTCGAACGAGCTGCCATATTGGCCATGGTGATTCGCTCGTTGTCATCATCATCTGAATCGTCGGAAGAGTCAGAGTCATCTGAAGCGGTGGGTATTATTTTTATTGGGCGTTCACTCTGTTTGGACTTTTTAGTTTTGCCGATTATAACTTCCGGTTCGTCATCTTCTGCATCTGAACCAAAATCAAATGCTTGTGCGGGTCCACGTAGTTCATCACTGTGAAGGCTTATTATCGCAATAGTGAACAAATGAAATTTGACGCACTCGTTGAACTCGTCTAAATCATCCAGCTCTTCTTCTTCACTTTTGTTGAATAATGACCTATAGTATCACCATCGACTTTGCGAATGTCCACTGATGCACGTACTTGGCGTAGGCCTTTAGTTTAGCATCGTCAACTACGTTCTCCCATCCATCAGTAGAGCCTTCGTCGTCTAAGGGGGCTGATTTTTTCTTCTTATTACCCTTCTGTTTGCTTTGAGTCTGATCTTTGACCTTCTTGACAGGGCGTGAGTTGAATTTATCGTCTACAGATTCAGCCTTCCGTTTGCCAAGTTTTTTGGGGGATTGTGTAGGTTGTGTGACATCTAAAGGTTGCGGAGCAGGTTGCTTATTCTTTGCACGATGACCCATGTCAGAAACGAAAAGAGAAAAAAAATCGAGCGTGTGAAAACTTTCAGTCTGCGATCAAAATTTACACTACCAGTTGATCTCACTGAACTGAAAATATGTACACTCGGCTAACTTCGATAGACTCCAATATCATAAGAGAGGTCGAGGATCTTCTACTTGGAATTAGGCACGACAGGAACCTTCACCGTCTGCTCATATCGAACCACAGCTATTCGGGCAATTAGGTTTAGTGTGCATTTGACTTGACATAGGGCAGCTACGATTCAGGTTACTGTCACACTGAAAACACCTGAGTGTTTATTTGTGTTGTATAGTAAATTCTCTTGAACTGTAGCAGTTCAACTTCATTCATGAACAGTTGATCAAAATAGTGGGGAGGTTTAGACAGACATCCATCCAATATAGAGATGGTGCAGACGTATTGAATATCTCGCTTTTGAGCTGGTCAAATTAAGGCGCCATCCGGCCTAGTGATTTGAAATTTATATCCATTCTGATCACAGATACTCTGCATATACTAATTAGCCAATCCTCAATCCCAGTGCAAGTCCTGCAAGAAAAGATGCGCGGGGTTGGAAGTCTGCTGTCAAGAAATCAATCAGCCAATTCCAAGCCGTCCAAATTGTCGGAGCTTTCTTGGTTCCAGCCGCATCAGTGGTGTAGAAAAAACTTTCAAATCGCTGACCCACACGGGCCCAGTCAACTCGCAACAGGGAGAAGGAACCGAGATACTGGTGATTTAGCTCAGTAAACAGTGTCGTTGGCGTGAAAAGACGTACTGACCTGCAGGAGCACAAACACACCGCCAAGGAAAAAGGCCACGGCTTTTGCACCTTTTTTTATAAATACACCAGCGCATACACCAGCAACTGTCCCAAAGCTAAGCTCGTATAGAGACACAGAGGATTCTGGTGGGGTTGGAGGTGGGGAACCAGATTGAATAGATGCTTCTGTTGATCTGGAAGTAGAGACAGCTGGCGCTGAAGCAAGATTTCAGCAATCAGAAATGTGTATACACACAATACCTACGTTCACAATTGATGAAGGGTTGGAAGTATAAAGAAAGGCCCAGTCCGAGTCCGCTCAAGCCAATCGCTTTTGATACTGGCGATAATTTCTGGAGTCTAGTAGCGGTAGGCAGTCTACGCGTTTGCAGGCCAAAAGTGATGTGTAAAAGTCGAAATTGGCTGCGCTGACCGTCGATGCAGCGACGAAAAACATTGGAGAATAACAAAGACATTTAGCAACGTGATGCTGTAGCGCGAGCAGTCACACTTGCGTGAGCATTTGTCACAACTTGAATTTCCAAAAGTTTAAATAAACTTACAACTTTTCTTTCTACTACTATATTCTTCTGTAGCCTTGATCTTTACTCAAGGGGCTTTTACTAGAAATCCCCTTGGCTGCAATTCGTGAGAAATTCAATTCTTAGCCAAACAAAGGGTAACATCCCTTTATCCCCGAACAGTCAACTGGAGCTGTTTATCTTCACTATGGATTTTTCACCCGTGGGCGACGAGTATCCTAATGTTGTGCAACGTCTTCGCAAATTCCGTGCTTTCGATGAGCCAGAAAAGAAACATATCTTCCATTCATTTCTAGAATTCCGTGCACCGCACAAACCTCCTATGAATCTAGGGAAGTCTGGAGATGTTTATCTCAACGAAAATGTTTTAAAGCTCTATATGAGATTAGATTGCCACTGGACCCGTTGGGATTCAACCCCGATTGCTCGACTCAAACATCCAGAATTGCAACATCGGTACTTGTGGATAGTCCAGATTACAGGTCAAAGAGCAGTGGACTTTGTCTCTTTAGATATCCTCAAGAAGTTCAAAATCATCAGTACGATTACTTATTCAAGAGCAAAGAGTCCTTATTGATATTTGTGATTGTCTAGATTCTTCCAACCTCTTGAAATCTATTGTTTCTGCTCAACAAAAACGGATTCTCACCCATAAGCGAAAATCCGAAGTCTCCCTTAATACTAAAAAAGGAAAAAAAGGGAGACTTTCCAATTTAAAGCCTCCTTCGGATTCGAGTGGTGTGGATGTTCCGTCTACCTTATTACTAACGTCTCTCTCCGCTCCTGTCCAGCGCCCCATATCCTCTTCTTCTTCGTCCGCCACTCCTCCGCGAACACTTGCTGCTCCATCGACCCGCGTTCATTCCAAACCTTCTCTTCAGATGTCTCCTCCGGTATCACCGCAGACCGAGAGAGACAGGAAGCTTTTGGAACGAAACGAATTTTTGGAGAGAGAAAATGAAGAATTAAGAATGAGCATTCGAATATTAAAAGAACTCGAAAAAAATAATCAGACTATCCAAGTATGGGTTACGAAACTTAGTCGTGCATAGTGGATATTGATATAGCTTTTCTTTCAAACAGCAGGGCTCCTTGAACTATGAGGGTTTGCCTGGCCTTACTTTGTCAATTGACGACGACGGAAATTGCAGGCAGCCGCAGCTTCAATCCCCGCCCCCAACGCCATCTAATCCTAGTCAATTGTCAAATGATTTCGCGGATCGAGGCATTGCCCATTGCGAGCCTCTCCTCCCTTTCAGCAAGCCTGAATCCCTGCCTCCTGTTATTGTTGGTGACTTTGTCGCCATGGATGAGGATAGAAAGCCTTCGATTCAAGTCAACCCAAAATCTGATCAAACGGCTACAGTTATGCCATCCAGACCGAGACAGGAATGTATTGATCTTACACTTTCCGATGACGACGAGCCTTGCACTCACCTTGAAACAATCTCTCACCCTTCGCATGTCGTTTCTTCAGAATTTTATGATACATCTTATCCAAGCATCCGCACTAGGACCTCAAATTTGCTGAAAAATACCACTCCTGCCCAGTCCACTTCCCTTCCACAATTGTCTCCTGCATCATATTCTCGGAATGAAACTCCTGCCTCAAATCGTCCTCATGCCACTCCCGGAGTCCTCCATGTTCCATCTCATCAAGCTGCTCAACGACATACACCCACGCAGAAATTAAGTATTCCTGTAGAGCGACCCGCCGTTCGTTCGTTTATTACTGATCTCGTTCCCAATCAAATCGACGACAATGATGACATAGTAGAGATTACTCCTGACCAATTCCGAGCCAGTGTCAAAGCTGGAAAAAGGAAAGCAGATGTCGCGACTGTTGAGGATTCCTCCACTATGCAGATAACTTCATGGGATAAGACGTATGTCCCTCACGTTAAATCAGAGCCATTGGTCGATTCGATCAAGACTCAGGAGTTACCAAACGACCTCGTTTGGAATTCTGAGGCTTCTGCTGCTGCTTCTGCTTCTGCAATGAGGGAGCATTCTGTTGATGGCCGCGAATCTCCTGATAATGCCGACGTCACAGACGCTAACGACTTTAACCTGGTGTATCCTGAAGATGAACCTCGACTACCTTCTCCACCTCGTATTCAGTATATTGACATCAAGGCGGAGGTTGCAAATGTCGAAGTGCAGAATGTACAAGCTGCTCAATGGGAAGCTGATGTGAATATGTATGATGTTGAGATGAATCTGAATGCGCCACAGGATGAGGAAGATGGGAATGCTGCAAGAGAACTCGCTGAGGGTCTTGGTTTAACCCGTACGTGTTTCATGCTCTGCCTAGTCTGTAGTTTGTATTAATGTGATGGTAGTCGATATACTCGCGGGTAATTTTCCGAGTGAAAAAAGGCTTCAAACGGTGCAAATTCTGTGATGTCTTAAAATACAAAGAGTGCGTATCAGTTGGAGGTGATATATGAGCCTCAACTCATGCCAATCTTTTAGACGGCAGATCAAGTTTCCGGTTCAGGATCGCTGTTCTATGCTTCATCATATCGCGATTCGCCACCAAGGTAAAAATGCTGAAAGAGAGGAAATTCAAAATCTGCAAAATATGATCTATGAATTTGGGCTGCATAGCGAACAACTACAGGAGCATCTGGAATATGATGCTTGAGTTGGGCTTACAAAGCCTTGCTTTCCGTGCTTATAGATAACGTGACGCTACTACCCTTCCTACATTCTGCCTTGCATTTTTGACTTTACCTGTATATTTTGTAATAGTCTATATACATTAAGTACATATTATTGTCAAACTTTGTTAAGTATTTCTATCATCTTCTACTATAGTCCCTAATTTGACGCTAAGCCTACGTTCACAAAGTTTCTTGTCTATTCGAAGATTCAACTTCTTGCAAAGATTACCAACCATAGTCCTTATGCTCTCTGTTCTTAACCCTACCAATTGAATATTTGTCGTTTCCTCCACTCAATTGTGAATTGTGAAGGAGTATAGTATAGATGTGCCTATTGCTTCATGTACCATGTGAAGCGAGCCAATGTGGTATATCGGTTGGAAGAAGCTGAGACCTAAAAGTCTTTGCTGATGTCGGAGTCGTTCCAATCGGATCCATTGCTACAACCCAATTTCTCGATCCAGCCGCAGCTTCCTGCGACGACACTAATTCAAGATGTGCTTGTAGCCGAGGATGAGGTGGCAGGCGTGCTGCGGGTGTCGGTAAACTTGGTAAACTTGTAGAATGGAGACTAGCAGCTATAGAACCGAAAGAAAGAGGTCTTCGAGGTACCACGACAAGAGGCGAGGATCGCTTCACTTCGACGTGAACTCCTGGCATCAAAGAACGAGGCGTGGAAGGTGGGGCTTGAGACCGATTAGATGATGATTTAAGATAGTTGTCCGTATATTGAGTCCATAATGTACCGTTGTATGAAGGGGGGAGAGGAAAATCACGACTCCCAAATGACAAGGATAGGTTAGGAGATCCAGTAGGCAACCATGCACTAGTACTAGATAGAGTACTAGGAGTCACAGTGCGGCTGACAGAATCCTCAAACGGATTGGGCAGAGGATGAAGAGGAGGAAGAGTTTGTGAAGCGACTTCTAGATTTGGTGGCGCACTTTGCGTTCGAGTCAGAGGGAATTGGCTTTCTTGACGAATACCATGGACAACTGCGTCACCATTGTGCGATATTCGAGCCGGTATAAGTCTCATGGATGGAATCATACTGGGCCTTTCTGGGTATCCGATTCGTAACGAATTTCCAGTTGGAAATAGAGGACTCCGTAAGAGGGGAGTAGTGGGTCGAGAAAAATATGCAGAAGGAGGAGATTCCCTACTGTACATAGGCTCACCAGGGCCTTGTAACCCATCTCGGAAGACATCGGGGTTGACAACGAAGAAGTTGTAGTCGGAGAAGACGTGACTGTATAGTTAAATGCTGGGGGAAGAGCCGCGCGTTCTGGACGACTTGTGAAATTCAAAGGTCGCGGCGCATGACGTGCTAGACTATGTACAGGCCTATCCATGTAAGTAAAGCTGAGTGGTAATCATCCCTCGAGAAAGCCTGAGCTTCAGACTTGTTTGCGGATGGGATTAAGCTAGTTCTTGAATTGACAGACGTCAAGTCTTCCCCAATAATATCTGAGGGAGCTTTCGCTAAAAGTGGCCTAGGTATAACGTGCGCGATGATCGCTAGTCCAACCGAGTAAATCGACACTAGATATAAGAATGATTAGCCCTCATTCTCTCGAGATAGTAACTTGTGAAATTACTGACAAAGTCCTGAGATCACAAAACTAGCTATCACAACGAGTAGTGTGGATTGGCTACAGATGTTTCCAATACCTGTAATAATTTTCAACTTATTGGCGATCACGAAGTCATGAATCAAAATTACCATGGCTTGAGCAAGGGAGTCTTGCACGATTACAAAGGAAAAGTAAAGCGCCGCCTAATCACCTGGTAAGTGAATTGTTGGCACTTCCTAATGATTGCTTACACAGGACGAACGAAAGGTAAATAAACACCCGAGCAGCATCCAACCAAATTCTGAATTGAACAACAATCCTGATAATGGGTGCTTGTTAGCTTTGTTCATTCATTCGTTGAAATGGGACATACATGAGATAGAGCAAGATCGCTCCAAGGGAGTGGACTGCTGTAAGCACAACCACAAGTATTCCTGAAGTCAAATTACACACTGAGCGAAAGGTATGTGCCAACGCGGAAATACGTACGGCTAACGAGGTCGAAATCGTTCCATTGGCGAAGAAGAAATATCGAGAGAATTACAGCGCATCCCATACTGAGCGGCATACAAATGGCTACAACACAATCAGTTTGTTTGAAGTAACTGACTAACAATGTGCCTTACCGAAAATGAGTGCCCTTGAAGCTTTGAAAACGGAAAGAGTACGAAGATACATGGTATCGCAGAAATTTGTTGCGGATGAAAAGCAGTTTATAAAAGTAGAAGAATGAATAAAGTCCGACGAATCCAAGAGAAGGAAAGAATGAATAAGGATGACTCGGGAACCAGCTTGAACGAAAGGAACGACTCCAAAAAAATCAACTGGCCAGCCAAAACGAAGAAAAGAAGGGGCCTGGGTGAATTCAAAGCTGACCATTGGGGGGAGTTAAATATCGAGAGAATTCAAAAGACATTTGCCTGAACAGATTGACAGGTCGACAAGCCATTGACAAGCCCTATCAGTTAGACCTCGGGAATTCAGTCAAGTCTTAATTTCGCAAGCATAATTCGAGCGATGGCAGCAGGCGCTGCTGTACTTGTGATAAAGGCAGTCAAATGCAGGTAGTTCTGGCTGGATATTATAAATGCACCTTCCGAGCAGTGGCAGTTGACAGACTACCAGTCAGCGTTTTCCGGCCAAAAGCAATCTAAATTTAGCGCGCCCCACGTGACAATGCATAGTCTACTGTACAACCACAAATCTTGAGCTTGAGTATCCGAATAATGACAATGTCGGAACAACAGCCCCTTCTCCAAGACGCAGAGACCGGAGAGAGCTCGAATACTGACTCGATATCTTTTCGGGAACGTATGGCTTCCTGGTTGGAGTCCCCGCACTTCCACAAGGTTGTTATTGCCTTGGTTCGTGTTTACTTCAATTTCCCTTCTTCGCTGTACCCTTTACACAGCTTTGGGACGCACTGTGTCGTCTGAAATAGATTACAATAGATGCCGCTATTGTTCTAACGGACCTTGGATATACGCTGCTCTCCCCAGACTGTACACCAGAAGGACCAGAAGGCCCGCAATGGCTTGAGATCCTCACCCATCTCTCTCTCGGAATAACTGCTTTCTTCCTCCTCGAAATACCCCTTGCTTTGTTAGCTTTTGGTTTAGGCTATTATAATCCATTCGGGCCTGTTCCCCATGCAATACTTCACGACTTTGATGCTATCATCATCGTAACGACTTTTATTTTGGAAGTCTTTTTAAAAGGCAAACAGAGGGAGCTTGCGGGTTTGCTTATTGTTCTTCGATTGTGGCGTCTGGTGAAACTAGTGGGAGGTAAGCGTGCATTAAACAAATAATAAATGATGTATTATTGTTCGGCTTTTTGACCATGTGAATCTAGGTATTGCTGTCGGGGCAGGAGAACTTGAAGAAGACACTGCCAAAGAATTTGCAGAACTGAGCAAGGAGCTCCAGAGTACGAAACAAAATCTGCGTGATGCGCAGGACGAAAATAAGAAGCTTCGTTCTAGGTTAGTTAGCTTGGGCCAGAGTGAGAATGATTAATTATACACCTTGATATCATTACTGTATTTGTACTATAAGTTTTTGCTAATGCTACAGGCTATGAGTCCATGAATGAGATGCATGATTGTCTTTAGGGTCCCTGCCCGAATGGAAGTCATGATCATAATTTATGATGGTTCGTTGAGTCTCCATTTTTGACGTTCGATAACGCGTAGCAAATGCCTTTATCGCGTCTGCCCTAATCCACTGCGAAAGACGTGTCAACGGTATGGGCTTGTCGTGATCATCAACCTCATGAGGAAAGTCGACAGCGGGTGCATTGGGTCGAGATAAAGTTTGTGATTCGCGGAAGCGCTCGATGAAACGCGACCCTTGGACAGGTTTGCCGCCCTTAACCTGTACGTTGAGAGGGAGAGGTGGCAACGGGGCGCTTTCGCGAGCGCCGACAGAAAACGAGGAATCGCTTGACGTATCGGAGCTGTCATAATTTTCCCGCTTAATGGGACCGCGGAAAGGAGAATCGCGACCACGACGGACGTTTGTAGGTGCCCAAGGGGCTTTTTCATTATCTGGCATGGGATGTCGAGCTTTGCGAACGCCCGAAGATTCGATGTCGTCGAGGTAACGAGTCCAGGAGTCGGTTTCAAGACCTGGCAATTCTCGAGGATTGCTGACATCAGTTGATCTCAGCCTCGAGTTGGTATATCCAAACCACTTGACCTGGCAAACAGACTTGGTCCAGATATCCTCTTCATAACGCGCGTGGGTCATGGCGGAAACAAAAAGAATGGAAAAGTATCCGAGCATGGTCAAACTGGTGAGCCAGGTCGTAGGTATCAGTAAGAATGACGATGCAGTCACGCCTGAGTCGGTCGTTTGTCTGATAAAGGTCGCCGCGCTGATTGTTACACCTATGGCAGCACCGATGTGCGACAGGCTAAGCACAGCTGACCATCCACATTCAAACGCAACACTTGTGCCGGCGAAATTTGGGGCGAAATTTTCTAAAAGGCCACTGTAGACTAGAGTGAGAAAATAGTTTGGGTGCGAATGGATGTCGCGACTTACAGGCCCAGGAAGAAGATGTTCACGACAGAGTTGAAAATCAAGAAGAGGGATGCTCCAGGAACTATCAGAGTCTCATGAAAAAGCGAAGAGAGGGAGGAGGCACGTACGTACGGGAAAGGTTGGCGCTTATCGCAGCACTGGCGTTCCACGATGCAAAGATCAAGTCCAGAAGATTCAAAAACGACAAGAGAGCTGCGTTAAGGTCAGTACATAGACGTAGTCGAATACGCTGTAACTCACAGAGGAAAATGAACCGAATGAGCAAGAATGGATTACGCATGGTCGTCAAGATCTAATAGCGGGACTGATTAAACCACAGAGTGTGAATGGCGTTCGATACAAGGGAGAGGACAGTAAAAGAATGAAAAAGAGAAAGAGGAGACCACCAGTGACACCGCTGAAAAAAAAGGACTGCAAGTCTTCTCCGAATCACTCGTTTTATATACATAACGACGCTGCCTAAAGAACAATAAGATTAAATTTCAATTCGGGACAATGGCCAAGGGGAACAATGGTAATAAATTGAAGAGACACATGGGTGTTAATTTGGTTGTCTTTGTGGTTGTGTAGGTGCACAAGGATTCTTAGTACAAAGTACAAATTTTGAAGCACTAGTAGTTGGCGTAGATAGAAGAGCGAAACGCGCTCGACACGTGACTCACCAGGACATTAGTCATTGTAACTGTTAACAAACTATTTTCCGTTTCGCGACGTTGGATGCGGTCTCAAAGCATTTTACGCAGGTCAAGAGGGCTTTTAAGGATAAAGAGCTCTGTTTCTTCGCATAACAGCTTACCTCCACGTCTGCCTAGAAAGCCATCTACCAAACGACTCCTTCCTAGTTCTCAAGGCAAACGACTTGTTTCTACCGAAAATTCACCATTAGAAACCTCAGCTTCCCCCTCACCAGGAGCACCGCCAGAAGAACCTTCCGAAGATGCCGAAGCTTCTTCAGCGTCTTCGCTCGATGATCCCGATAAATCAAAAGGAAAGCGTCGAGTCGTTTCTTCTTCACTTAAGGAGCAGGACACTATAGAATTACCACAAGGATTGCGTATATTATGGAATCCGGATGAACTCCCCGTTGAGCCACTTAATCCGGGGTCAGTACCTCCTCCGCAAATAATGGAGGAAGTACTTCACAATTTGCTTGTGACCCTACATCCTCAGACCCAACATCGTGCAGCGTATCCCCCACCACTTGCGCAACCTGAAGAACCTACTCTTGCACTTTACTGCCCTATTGAAGGCGGAGATTATATTATTGACTCAACAGTCATGGAACTTGCTCGGAAGACAGGCTCAGAAGTGCTTGTATTAGATGCCGTTCAACTGGCGGCTGGAGAATGGGGGTACTTTGGATCAGGTTCGTTTACTTTCACCCCTTGAGACTCTGCCTAACAATTTAACAAGCCGCCAATTCACTCAAGCTTCCTCGTAATCCATTACATTTCGCCAGTCATGGACCTTCCACGTCCTCTGCAAAATCAAACAACGCAATGTCATCTTATCCCGATGAGTTTGATGATGATGAACCCGAATCTACTCCTCCACGACAGATGATGTTCACAGTGGTAGCTCCTTTGAGAAGAGGAAGCAGTACGACCGTCATAAAATCTAAACGTCCAGCTCCACCTAGCAAAGTCAAGGTTTTTTTCGACTCTTTGGTTAACCTTCCCTCAGAGTCGCCTGGAAAGCCTAGGCTGATTTACATCCGTGATTTTTCAACTCTCGCGTCAACTTCCTCAGCCTGGTATCCATATCTGCGAGACGCTGTCAGCCAGAGACGCAAAGGTCCGATGCAGCGATCCACATCACCAGTTCCAAATCCAATCACCATCATTTTTGGAATGTCCCCTCCTCTCTTTTCTCCTTCGGAGCGTCCCATGCATCCAAGTGGTGGAGTACTGAGCCTTCTCATGAACCGATCTGCATCACCCATGTTCTCAGCCTCCAATTCAAAGCCTGAGAAACACGATTGGAGCGAAAGTCCTGCTGCTGAACAGGCCAGAGAAAAGCGTCTACAGCAACGGCTGAAAGGCTGGGAACGGGGTGAAAATGTTGTGATGGACGAACACAGCAAATACTCCGAAGATTCGTCTGGTGGTCGTCGCAGGTCAGATGTGATAGTTCTTGAAGGGAACATCCCTTCCTTACCTGGGTTCTCAATGCCTATGCAATCGGGTCCTGCTGCTGCTGGAGAGGACGCTGAAGGCCCTTCCTTCTACAGAACTTCTGTACTCGTACCTAGTGCACGTTCAACTTCCGATGAGCGAGACTATCGTATCCTTCGCCGGAGAGAAATCAACGAGCTGACCATGCGTATGGCAATTGGACAAGTTGGTGGTAAACTATCAGAGGAAAGTGTTTCATTCAAGCGCGGTTTTTTCACTCTTGCTAGCACAAATCCCGAAGGTGATTCCGAAAAGACCGCAACCGTTCTTGTACCAACCTCGACACCAGACTCACATCTCGTGAACGAAACCCCTCCCAACAGGTCCACCTTTCAATTCTTAGAGCAGGACTCCTCTCATTACACCTCAAAGCGCATATGGGACGATTCAAAGATGTGGGAGGCATGGGGTGGTCAATTAGAGCCGTGGTCAACTGTGAAAGATATAGCACATCGAGCTATTGGCGGTGTTGTTGCCTCTCGGAAAGCTACTGAACGCCCAACGTTGGATCATACTGATGTTTCGTGGTCAGATGTGCATTATGCTTGGGGCGCTGTACATGGTGCTCTCGAGTATAGGAAGTCGTGGCTCAAAGACTCTGTGCCTGTTGTACGTAAACCTGACCATGAGCCGGGGACGGAGCAAACGACCAAGGCAGAGTACGACGAGGTTATCGAGAGTGTCAAGAATGATCCCGAAATCGATCCACATGAGCAACGGCTGCTCTCGTCTATTGTGGATGCAGGTACGCGTCACAGTCGTTCTGTCATTTGAAACTCAATTCATATCTGCTCGTAGCTACTATGACTACTTCATTCAGCCAGGTTCACTTGCCCGCTCATACGATTGATTCCATTCGATCTATCGTTTCCCTGCCTCTACTTCATCCTGGTGCTTTCCAAACCGGTATACTCAAACAGCATGGAATGACTGGTTGTCTTCTCTTTGGCCCTCCTGGTACTGGTAAGACTTTAGTCGTCCGTGCTCTTGCCAAGGAGGCGGGTTGCCGTATGATGGTCATCTCCCCTTCTGATGTTATGGATATGGTATGTGGAATTGTCGCTCTTTTTTTTCCGTTCCTCACTGTTCCTTCACAGTACGTTGGCGAGGGTGAAAAGCTTGTACATGCTGTATTCTCACTTGCGCGGAAAATAGCACCATGTGTCATCTTTTTGGATGAGATTGACGCACTCTTCAGCGCCCGGATGTCCATGCGCGAGAGTGGGAGTAGTTTTGCTCACCGTGGTATCATCACCGAGTTTATGCAGGAGATGGATGGGCTCAAAACATCTCGAGACGACAATGTCATTGTGATAGGCGCGACAAATAGACCATTCGATTTGGATGACGCCGTTCTGAGGCGACTTCCTCGACGATTGCTGGTTGATCTGCCAGGAGTTGAAGAACGTCAAGGTGAGTCACCACGATAAGTCTTAGCGGAACCAGTGTATGACTGAGTTCATACAGAAATTCTGAAAATCCTCTTGCGAGACGAAATTTTGGGCGATGATCTGGATATCAGTGTCCTCGCTAAGCAGACAGAAAGCTTTTCCGGTTCAGACCTCAAACGTTCGTGAATGTTTTCCTTCGTCGTCACCTGGCTTACTAACTAAGAAACTCTCTAGATCTCTGTGTCTCTGCTGCATTAGACGCCGTTAAAGAGGACATCAAGCTTCCCTGGCAAGTCTCGTCTTCGCCAGATACCTCAGAAACGCAGGCGGATATCAATGTTGAGAGTGCAGTTGTGCCAGCGACTTCAGAGACCACAGCTGAGGTCGAACCCGAGGAAGTCAAAACATTTCCCGCCTTCGATGAGGCACAGCAAGCCGACGATGACAAACCTACATCCAAGCCTTTGGAACCTACGCCCCATCTACGAACTCTTGCTCGGCGTCATTTCGACAAAGCTCTCAAAGAAATCACACCATCGTCGTCCGAGTCATTAGGTAGTCTTGCAGATTTGAGGAAGTGGAATGAGGAGTTCGGTGAAGGTCGAAAAGATCGTAAACGAAAATCGATATGGGGTCGCGGTCGGTTTGGTTTCACTGACAAGGAATCTTTCTCTGTTGAAGAAGGAAGAGTCGTTCCTGCAACTCCCACAATAGCCGTGCCTTCTAGTGATACAAGTTCGAGGGTGTGATTAGCCCAAATATATCTAGTACACCAGTGTCGGTCGGCCATCCATCTCTGAATAATGTTAGAAATATGCCTTGCAGTGAGATACCGAGTGTAAATATAGTAGAGAAGATTAGCAGAGTATATGTGACATGGTTAGAGCCTGTTCGCTCATCATCTGTTACTTCGACGCCTAGGTGGTGATGTATCTTCCGTCTCTTCCTCGTCAGTTTCATTCTTATCTTCTGCTTCTTCCTCACTATCGTCGTGCATCTTTTTAGAATTAGCCTTCTTTCTTGTCTGTGAACGTCGAGGCGGGCGGGACTTGGTCTGGGTATGGGACGGTTCGTCTTCCATCTCTTCGTCGTCGTCGCTATCGGGACTATCTCTAGTCTGTCTTCTCCCGTCGTCGCCATCGCGAATGGCTAGTTCCCCTACAGGAAGTAGTCCGTCATCTGTTGCCTTTTGGGGCCAATCAAGCGAGCAAGCGGGGCATGTCGATTTGCGTTTTCGGTAAGTTGTAAAACAATGATAGTGCATGCGCGTCTTGCAGTTGTCGCGTTCGCAAGCGATACCTTTCGTTATTATCTAGAGGGTTTCAGTTGGGATAATCGGCGGTTATCGACAGAGCGCGCACTTCATGACAGATCGTGCATTCAATCGTTTCTTCTGGATATGTAGACTTGATATATGGCAAAAGCTCTAGCAATGATCGCGAAGACAGGGAATATCTTCCACGTCTGACACTACAAGTATAAATGGAAACTTTAGGTACTATATGAGAAGAACACGCACTTGCTTCTCAACAGCCAGCCGTTTGCGACGAAGCTGTCCAGTAGGATATCTGCTTGGGCTTTGGTTAGGTTAATCTTTTCTTTCCCTGCGGAGACTTCTCGAAGAGCAGCGAGAGACGAGACTGAAAAGGATTCGTTGCGTGCTAGCATGATTTGCTCAACCTACGCGTCCTATAAGTCAAATAAAACGCGACAATGTTGAATGGACCCACAATAGCTTTGAAATACATAATCTCTATGGCATTGTAATCTGTCGCGACTTGTGCCAATTCGTCATCCTTTCGGTTGACCTGAGATTGTTCAAGTACATTGAAGATTCCTTTAACTGCGATAAGTCCCTCACCATCGCGAAAAGCCTCTTGCCATCAAATTCATCTTGGATGCTTTTGAATTCGAAATCAAGATCATTCAGAGATGTATTTACGCCTTGAATAAATTCATCCCAAGCTTCCTCTGTATTGGAATAAGGGACTTCTATGTTCTCATCGGCGGCTGTTTGAACGCGTAGAAGTTGATGGAAGTGTGCAGGATTGAGAGGTAACGAAATCACACCTTTTACAGCTTCAACGCATTTTTTCCACAACACTTGCGCCAGGCTCTCTGACAAGACGCCGCGAGAAAGTATTGCTTGAAGAAAGAGCCTTTGAACGTCGCTCGCTTGAGCCATGATGAGAGTTTTATTCAAGACGCGTACATAATTGAAATCACGATTTCCACGAAGGCTGTATACATGTTGATTGAACAATTTCAACTATTCAAAACCACTAAATGTGAACCACAAAATAATGTATATGTATTCATAGTCCTCAATCAAAGTAAACATCGACCTAAATCTTGGGAATCCGCAGCGTTTTGCTAACCATTGCGGCTGCCCAGCACCCAAAAATAATGCTGACGAGGTGCATTTCTCCCTTTCCACCTGGAGGTCCCCACAAGGTAATTGTGCCAAGGGGAATTCCTTCCTGCCCTTCAATCCAGCCCATCTTTGTCCAATAAGAAAGAACTGCAACGAGGACTAGCGATGATGGTATGGGCAGCCCTTCAAAATATTTGGCTTTGCCTGCCTCGTCTTTTGGCACTAAAGCGACAGTAGCATTGAACCGCGCTAGACGAGCCAGCCCACAGCATATGAAGCCGGTAAGCGCTACTGTATCCAGATATGTCCGAAGACCGATAGTGAATGCCAGCAATGCTGGAGCTACTCCGAACGAAATCTAAGAGTTGAATGAGGTTTACTTTCTAACTGAAGATACAGATTGCCTTCGTACCAAGTCTGCGAGACTGTCTAGCTCCTGACCAAGTAGACTGCTAGATTTCCTCCATCTTGCAACCTTTCCATCGAAAAAATCGAACAGCAAGCCAGCCAAGGGGAAAGCAAGTGCCGACCACAGATAGTCACGGTCATTTGAAAGGAGATAATTTGCGGAGGAGAATACGGAGAACGATCCACATACGCCGTTCATAATAGTGACTAAATCGGCCAGACGAAAGTTTCTGTTTAATGAACTCTTTGAGCGCAGTAGTGGCTTGACAGGAGACCGTCACATACCTCACGAGAGAAAAATGGCCATCAGTATCTTGGTACTGGTGCAAAACATCGGAAGATTCATCATTACTCGGCTTCGTAGACGTTTTTCGTCGGTTCATGATTCGTCGTAGAAATTGGATAGAAAGTGGAGAAAGTGACTGGTAAGGTACCAAAGAATTTCAATCAGTGGTAAAGATTATTCCCCGTGAGAAATTACGGTTATTCTAAAATTCAAACTACACTACATAGAATTTATCTCTAGCTTTGATTCCTTACTTTCCTTCTCTAGCTCAATACTTCTGGCGGCGTACTGGTTGGGATGTGTAACGGACTCTCCGTCACCTAGTCCCTCCCCTTTCTTGACAGAACGAGCATGTGTAATCTCGAAGACCCGCGTGCAAGCGACATGGTAGGATTTTTTCTTGACTTGAGCCATGATTTCAGGAAGATCATCAACTGTCAAACCTTGAGCTGAATAAGAGGATAGTAATGCGCTTTGGAGATTTTCTGGCGAGCCTTCAAGCTGGCGGTATGGACAACCTGCTTCGTGCGCACTATGGAGTTGCAGGCAACTGAGGACATTGTTATCAATATGTGGATTTCCGCAACCAGGCGTGATACGCGCACTTTTTTGCAGGATAGTTCATTCTTCTTCCTTCCAACCCAAACGAATGTCGGATATTATACCTGTATTCTTTGTCAAATTTGTCGGACCCTGGGCCCCCAGCGAATGACTTTCTCCAGAATGCAATCGCTTCATCAATCGATAAACCGAGAACCTATATTTCTTCTCGATTTTGCTAGACGGAGTACAATTGCATAGGTAACGTACTTTAAGGAAAAGACCATAATGTAAACGCCCAAAATGTTTCAAGTGGTGATCTTTCCGCAAGCTTTGTTGTAGAACTCGCATGCAGAGCGGGAAGTGTTGTTTAGCTAAGGAATCCACCATGTCCGCTGTAATTCCGTCTCCGGTAGTTTCACCGGAGGCCACCCAGTCTGATGGTACTCCCGCAATGAAACCTTGAGCTAAGTTGTCGAGTATAGGATTTAAGCGCGTGTCTTCGTCCACTAGAGATATGGCTCTCGACGTTGCCTGTCGAAATCAGCGCTTGGATCCAGTCAAGTTTTGGAAAACTTACCTGTAATGCGGCTTCTAGCCTCTCCTCGAAAGCCGAGTAGATGATACTTGCTTGCTCACGCGCAGGAACATAGGCATATCCGCCTTTCAGGAACACTTTGCGTTTCTCCACAAGGTCAGGAATGGTTGTCCATTTTACCTATCCTTTCATGAGTGCATACCAGTTATACAGTAATGCGTCCACGCACTTTGTAGAATGCCTCGTTCTTGAATGCCGTGGTCAAATCAACTTTGGCTGAGATGAAATGTTGTAGTTGTTCCTTATACTCGGCCTTCTCGTCCTTACTGACCTGATCGTATTTGCTAGATGAGTCTCACAGCAGATGGCCAAAGCAAGAGTGTCACAGACAGAGATCCAGTTAAAGTCCTTAGAATCGAGAAAAGCGCGTCGTTCGTTGGAATCATCCGTTTCAAACCGGATTTTGAACAGAGTCGATTCAGCTCTTATAAATCGCCGTCGTAGTTCCTCTCTATAAGAATGTTTATCTGGACCGTGTCATGAGAGATGATACAGCAACGCACGATCGACAGAAAGCAAGCCTTAAAACAAAATGTCCCAAACAATCTTTCCTCCGTTCTGCCTGAACGTCTATGCCGGATGCTGAATTTGAGTTGAGAGGTAGGTATTTTCCGCATTGTATCATTGTCACTTGTTTCGTTTCATCCCAAGAACGATTGCGCGCTGCTGAAGATTCGATTTCAGCCAGTATTCGAAGACGGTCAAGCGCAGAGGTTTCGAATTCTTCCACTGTAACGTCGTACAACGGAGGCTTGTCGTACCTGTGAGAATGTCAGATAGGAAAGACGCGTCAAGCGAGGCGACGTACAAACTTAGACGATAAGATGTGTTACCATCATCCAAAAGAATATCATCAGTGCTGCCACCTCGTTGGAATTTTGCTTGCTTTGCCGCTTGGAACATCGCTGAAGATGATGGGAAGAGACTGACACACGAAAAACGCGAGTTGTCACGTCACGGTAACGCGCTCATCCACTACAAACAATTCTATTTCGTGCAAAATATACATGCATACAGGTAGCATACATAAGTTATGATACAAATACAATAGCTATTAGTTATGGCCGAGAAGTAGTGCGATAATATAAGAAAACCGAAGCAAAGCATATCATATCCGTAACATACAAACCCGAATCATTAATCTATCCGATTGTGAGGTGAAAAATAGGCATAATACAGTTCAACGACCGTTTATCGTGCATTACTTGCTCGAGCGCTCCTGCTCGTTTTGACATATCTCAAGTTTTGTTTATCCTGATGGGGATCTTGGGCAACATCGAATACAACACCGGGGCGTAGCACGCGATATTTATTGTTCCGGGTATCCGACTCCTTGCGTTCACGCCATTCATGCGTTGCCTGTTGAGTGTCTCGCATGGGCGGAGGCTGTATGGGGGGTTGGCTGCTGTTCATGGAGGCTGTCGGAGACCCGACGACAGTATTCGGCTAAATCACAGTCCGTAAGATTCCGAGTTATTGTGATAAAGAGATACTTCACTCACTGCAGTGCCGTCTACAGCCTCGACAGATGCGGCAGACATTGTACGGTTGCGCTTCGTAGTCAAATAGCGAAATGGCGTGAATACCTTGCGATTGGGACTTTTTCGTTCGGTAATCGCAGGTATCGAAATGGGGACGTTAATAGGAGGGGGAACCTTTGATCTGGATATCCCGGAGGGCTTTACGTCTGAAGAAGATGCGTTCACCTCAACAACCGCTGCAGCCTTGTCCCTATTTTGGATCACTGGAGGATTCCATACTTGGTACGGATTATCTGCAGTTGTTTGGTCTGAAGAACCTTTGGATTTGAAGAACGATTTCGAAAGAGAAGCTTTGGCTTCCGCTGGCTTGGCACCCGCAAGATCCGTTGCAGTGTATTTCCAATCATCTTTAGTTGCTGCTGGAGTATTCCATACTTCATATGGGTTTTCCGCAGCAGCTTGAGTAGATGGTTTAGATTTGAATATACCAAAGAGCCCTTTCTTTCGTGAATCCTGTTGGGAAATGGTAGACGCTGGAATAGATGTCCGAGAGACTGTAGGCTTCAATGATGACGGCGCCAGGGACGATGGGGTTCTAAGGATGGATTCGTCAGACGGGACATTAGACGCTGGACGTCGATGCGCTTGATCAAGGGGATAAGAAGGCGGAGCTGATGTCTGTGTTTGAGACGGGTTTGAGAAAGCCTCAGGTTCTGGAAGCTTTGACCGACCACGGTTTCGGCTGCTGACATGACCATTGGTCGGGTACGTGGATGATTGCAACGGTGTGCCGCTAGACCAAGTTTGCGTGGGTCGTGTACTAGGTGGGCGAGGCGGAACTGCGAAAGATTCTGGCTGTGAACTGACGCGCATATGAGTCGCGACATCATTGAGTTTACCGCTTTCTTTAGCAGCATTTGACTGAGAAAATAGTGCATATGCCATCGTCGAACTACTCAGACCTGGAGCAGAAGCGGAAGGTGCAACGGGATAGCTATGATTTGTGGGCATGGTCACAGAGGCGACACCGGAATCTGGTTGCCTTCGAGAGTTTCCCAGGCCGAATTCAGCGCTATGAGCATCATTGACCAGTGGGGGAGGATATAATTTCGGAAAGCTATCCGGTGCCGGAGAGGGTCTATCTTTGTATTTGGAGAGAGGTGGAAGCATCCAGTCATCCTGCTTTTCGACTGATGGCGGATGACCTTGGGGCAAAAAATCGTTTCCCAATGGTTGTATCACAGGTTCGGGCAGACGGCGTGCAGGACTGGCGACATCTGACATAAGTTCTGCTAACTGCGGGTGACGAAACGGCAAAGTGCTACCAGGACGGCCGATTGGATCAACAGGAATGCCGCCGATTTGCGGATTTGCAACAGCCGTGAGAGGAGCTACAACAACTTCCCGTTGTGGGGCAGGTATCGAACCATTTATCAAACTGGAAAAGTTTTGTCGAAGAGGCTCCGAAAGTGATACTGCTCCAGAACCATAAGAGCTGCCCATAACATTCCCATTTCGATCACTTTGTCCTAATTTTGCCATCGGATCGCTGGAATAAATGTGATTTGTCGTGTTGGATTGAGCAGCAGGTAATGTCCACCCAGCTCCGACTGGAGCGGGAGAGGCGTGAACCGCATGCGCGTTTCGATCATTCCATTCAGCATTGGCGTTATTAGGGACATCGTTTGCCTGAGCGGGCCATGAAGACATTGGTTCGGGCGCTTTGGAAGCGCCTGTGCGAGCTGATTTGTTGATAACCCCAACATGCGAAATTTGACCCTTCGTACTGTCTGCGACGAAGGCGTTGGACTGGGGTTGAAGAGGCGCCGACCAGGGATGGATGTTCCCAAGCCCCGGGGTTGTCGCGACGATTGTATGAGGTGTGTGTGTGATAGCGTGCTTGCTGGTGGCAGTACGAGTGCCTGCTTCTCTGGGATCGTCATGATGATGGGTGTCAGCCGGAGTGTTCAAGGCCTGGGAGTTATTTGTCCACGTAGTATGATTAGGCGAGGAGTTAGCAAAAGGAGCTGTTTGGGAAATGGGTGTTAATGGCACTTGGACACTACGTTTGGAACTGGGGGTATCCGAGTTTTGGGGAAGGTTAAGAGGTTGTTGATGGCCTGTGTGAGATCCAGCACTTGGATTATTTAAAGGCGAGCCGCCCTCATTCGAAGCAGAGATGGAGATAGTTCGACCACGTCCATTGCTCGAAAGAGCAACGTTGAATGGGGGCGAAGTATTGTGGGGAGAATTATTGTAAGGAGCACTAATCATCGAAATCTGTGGGGTACCTAAAGGCGCTGGTGTTTTATCTTGAGATAGAGATTTGGTTTTCGACTCTGCCGTCGGGGGTGTCGGGATAGAATTGGAATGCTCCATCATCGGTGAATGTCGATTTTCGTATTCCGCCACTGTCTGAGCTACTTTGGGTCGATAGTTTTCTGTAGCTTTCAGCTGGTCTTGCGAAAGTTCTCTCACCGGTTGCACTGTTTGAATTGATGGAGGGGTGTACTACAACAAGGTCATGGTATGCGAACAAATGAAAATTCAAATATCATACCTCAGAAGCTTTTACTTTGGGAGTACCTCCATGGTATGTGGGGGCTAGTGCATTTGAACTAGAAAGATAGTTTGTATTGACTATGGGCCTTTCTTCTAGTACAGACGGTGATCGTTTCACTGGTGTCGGAGGAGTAAACCGAATGGAAGGGCGAGGAGAATTGTTGATCGTAACAGGAGGCTGACTAGTTGGGTTGGCTATCTGAGTTCCTTGAAATAATAAAGAAGACTCGGCATTCTGCGGTGGCGGATTACTATTGGCGTTTGCATCCTGGATTTGTTTAAGTACATATTCATGCTGAAAAGATCGATACTTACATGGTGATTTCGAGGTTCTTTGCTGGAGGCAATTCCATGGTACTTAGAGCCCTTATCACGTTCGCGTCGACTACTGTGACTTGGTTTTGTGGGATCCACGGCAGACGAGGGAGTGACTGCTTGCTGTGACACAGACGAAACTTTACGCGTTCTACTACCAATAGGCGCAGGTCCTCCAGCGTCCGATTGTTCGATGGGGCGATACCGACTACTTGTATGCTCATGACGAGACGAACTGGCGCGAGTGTCTCGTGGTTCGTGAAAGACTGGCTCTACGACTTTGGTTTTTCCTGGATACGATCCACTGGATCCAAAGTTCTGAGTGCCGTCAAGAGCTGATGTTGGGTTTTCCACAGTGGAATGTACAGGAGCAGGTCCTTGTAAGCCATTGTTCCCAATGGGTTGTACATGTGATGGCTACACGCGTAAATGAACACAGTTCATTAAAGACGTGAATATGAATACTTACACTTCGTTCTTCCACATCGCGTTGTTGAGTAGAAGGTACATTACTTGTAGAATTCTGCACTCTATCCCGAGATTTTGCAGTGCTTGAGTTGTACTATGAACACAAGAGTGAGCCGTCGTGACGACAGTTGAACAATCCCACTCACTCTCTCAGTGTGCTTAACCCCGTTCGACGCATTGTTAATCGGAGGCTGCAATCGTGGTGGTGGTTCTCGAAATAGCGAGCTCTCTGTAATCCTTGTGGGTAAGCGGATTGGTAAGGGCTCTGGACTAAATAAAGGTTGGCTCGGCGCAGTGTCGTGTATGGAGTTTGATATTGGAGGAATGAAAGGTCTGTCATGATGCATTAAGTCTTGATTAGGCCTCGTCATCGGCATAGAGCTATGGGGGGCAGAGTCATGGATTAACTTCAAAGTCGGAGGAATTGGAGGTTCGCCATGGTGCACAGGGTCATAATTGAGTCTGGGTATCGAGGGGATAAAGTTATAAGGTGCAGGATCCTGGTTCGCTTTCAATGATGAAGGGATGGCATGTAAGCCCTGGTGAGTTTCCGACAACGGCGCAGCTAAACTCCCATAGGATGTTGGGTCTCTCGATAACGGCACATAAGACTGACCTACAGGTGCTGCGGCAGGAAGCGCCTAAAGGAAATTTGTTGGTTGAGAACAGTTATCGAAAATTAGGGATTGGGACACTCACCGAAGTCGAAACAGGGATTGGATCCTTGACCCTCGTTCGTCGATGAAGTGAAGAGTACTTGTTCTTCATAGCGTCTGAACTTTCCGCTTCGTCACTCGACTCCTTGGCAGTCGGTTTCTGGACACCCGCGATATTTCTGGCAGAGTCCCGTTCCCGTTCCGCTTCTGTCCTGTGGTATCGGGAAGACCGCTCCGTATCAATACGACGCTCCTGATCCCAATTAGATGGTCTCCGAGAACTTTCGCGATACTTGTGTACGTCCCTGGATTCTGGTACCTCTTTCCCTGATTCATGAGAAAATGTCCGTGGGTCGATTCGCTGTATGTCCTTTTCCCGATGCCTTGGTCGATCCTTGTCTCGAGCAGATGCACGAAAGACACTATCAGTATCTCGTTGCCTGTCCCGTTCTCGATGACCACGTTCTGCTATTGGATTTGGTTCCGCATAGGGCTCCGTGCCTTGTTTAGTTCGCTCTCTTTCTCTTTCTCTGTCCCTATATCTGTCCCTTTCCCTTTCCTTTCCCTTTTCCCTTTCCCTCTCTCTTTCTTTACCTTTGTCTCTGTCGCGCTCTCTGTCTCTTGTCCGTTCTCTATCTCGATCACGCTCTCGGTCTCGGTCTTTCAACCGGTCCCTTTCCCGTTCTGTGCCCTTTTCCTGCTCTGTGTTTACTCTAGTTCGCTCTTTCTCTCTGATCCTGTCATAATCCCTTTCTCGCAGTCTCTCCCTTTCACTTCTATCTCTCGTTCTGTCTCCATACCAGTCGCTCGGCTCCTTGTCGCGCCTGGAATACGAAGAGGGAGGTTTCGCCATCTCAGGTCCAACTGCTGCAGCTGTTGCAGGTGCAGAAGTCGAAGTCGTGGGATAGACTCCGTTATAAGTGGAACTAGCATACGTCTTAGTAAGGTTCGCAGTTCGTATCGATGGATGAGGGCTATACAACGCATTGAAAGCATTGGTCGACGGACCAGGAACTGTAGATTTAGGGTTGATAGGGTAAGCCTGTGCTACACGCTGTGCTTGTGTAAGAGGGACTGTTGAGGTTACAGGGGGTAGGTTAACGGGATTCCTAGGGATATCTTTGTTGATTGTGGTCGCGGTCGCAGGAGCGTGTCTGTGACTTCTGTGAGTGGCAGAGGTTGTCGCGGTTGTATCACTTGGTCGTGGAGCCCGACTAGAACTTCGAGGTTTCTCAGAGGAATCTCGGGTGTTTGACCTGCCCTCTCGTCTTTCGGTCCTCTCGATTGGCTTCTGAGATGTTGCGGGCTCCTGCCGTGGCATCCATATCTTGTAAGGGTCTTTGGATGATGAAGATTTAGACGGGCCCGCTTGTGAATCATTCTTGCGCTGAAAGAAACTCTTCATTCAGCGGATGATGGTAGTAAGAGAACAAGGAGACAGAACGCAAAAAAAACAGACTCCTCGGCTCAAAAGACTATGTATGAATGACTGGGGCAACGGAGTACCCGGACATGAGGCAAAGACGATTCAGTAGCTCGCCTGATGGATGCTCGAAATGGAAAGTTCGGAGCGCGCATTGAATTATCTGGATCTTCATTGAAGCATTCGAGTAAGAAATAGTTATATGTACAACATAGATTTATACGTGTCTGCCCAAAACGCAAAGGAATAGCATATAGTAAATCAGAAATCTGACCAGTTACACCGTCAGCGTATTGGAGCGAGTTCAAAGGTTTGTGAGGATTTCTCCAACCTTCCAAATCCCAAAACGGGACGCAGAAAGCATACCACACACCAAAAAATGATTGTTACACGATTTTGACTCATTACCGACAGTAGACAGCGGATAGGCTGTTGAAGACAAACAGTCTTCCTGTCGAGACAATTTAAGGATCGTGTAGTGAAGAAAGATATAGGCAAACGGAAAAAAGTAAATGAACACGGGGAATCTCAGGCAGGCCTCGAACAAGAGCACGAATCGCGGTCATTGGCTCAAAGTTGAAAGTGACAAAAGAGAAAACCATCAAAACTTAGCGGCTTATAAACCACGGTCACCGGCATCTTCGGCACAAAACTTAGTCATTCACAGCACTCGTGTCCTCCCAAAGAGCATTATCCACCTTGTACAGTATTCCTCAATCACTATTTTCATCATCTTGAACCTCCATATACAAGTAACAGTCAATCGTTTGCTTTTGCCAATGGTGCGCCTTGCTTTATTATCCTTATCAAACCTGAATTACCTCTTATTAAACGCTCTAGAATGATACTATGGATACTCTAGACGAGAAAGCAAATGGCAGTCCTTCAATGGAAATCGACGAGATAGTATCAGTCCGAAGCCGTCAGTACTCTAACAACTTCATCCTGTCCGTCTCTTCTTACCGTTTACCCACCAGATGAAGCATTTGCGGCCAAACATATGCCCGATCTTGGGCAAGATGTCAAAGATTTTCAAGTATTTACATGGAGGTTAGACAACTGGAAGAAATTAGATAAGAAGCTCACAAGTCCAGAGTTTGAATGTGGTGGTCACAAATGGTGCGCAACTTACGTCTATCTAGGCCTTGTGATTGAGTGTCGTCCTCGCCACTAGGCGCATATTGTTGTTTCCATTCGGCAACTCAAATGCACCACCAAACGATACGGTGTCAGTGTATCTAGACTACGCAGAACCCAAGAAGGCTCCAGAAGGGTGGCATGCTTGTGCCCAGTTCGCGCTGGTGATTTCTAATATTCATGATCCCACTGTTTTCACTGTCAGCCGTGCGTCCATTATCCTTCCTTTTGCCTTATTCGTTGACTTCTGTGCCTTCAGATGCTCATCATCGCTTTATTGCGGAAGAGTGTGACTGGGGTTTTACGCGTTTCAGTGAATTGCGCAAACTTTTCAATACTCAGGAAGGCCAGCTTCGGCCAACAATAGAGAATGAGTCTGCCGATATATCAGTCTTTGTTCGTGTATTGGAGGATCCTACCGGTGTTTTATGGCACAATTTCGTCAAGTACGTCACACTGAAGAGCAGATTGGGAAGGTCACTCACCTTATCATTCCAGCTACGACTCCAAGAAAGAGACCGGCTTCGTTGGATTGAAGAATCAAGGCGCAACATGTTACATGAACTCTTTGCTTCAATCTTTATTCTGCACGCGCTACTTCCGCAAGGTCAATCCTTTTTCCCTTTCACGTCTCTCACAAACAGCTCACACTACGTGGACATAGGCTGTGTTTCAGATCCCAACTGAAGACGATTTACCTACAGAAAGTGTATCTCTAGCCTTGCAGCGGGTTTTTTATCATCTACAAACATCAGACCAACCAGTTGGTGCGTGTTCGGGACAATTTCCAGTGATACGTTCTCTCAGACGACAAACACAGGTACAAACCGAACTAACGAAATCATTTGGCTGGAAATCCCTCGACTCGTTCTTACAACATGACGTTCAAGAGTTTAATCGTGTTCTTCAGGACAAGCTGGAGTCCAAAATGAAGGTTTGCTGCGTCGTGATCCTTGAATTTCAGATAGTTGACTCTGTTGCAAGGGTACGAAAGCAGAAGGTGCAATCGCAAAGCTTTTCGTTGGGAAGATGAAAAGCTACATCAAGTGTGTCAACGTCGAGTATGAATCATCACGAACAGAAGAATTCAATGGTACATTTCAAAGCTTCTGCCGTTACTCATCACTTGCTTACTTGAGGCCTAGATATCCAACTCAACGTAAAGGGCATGCGAAATCTATATGAGTCTTTCAAGGACTATGTAGCAGTGGAAAATATGGACGGCGAGAACAAGTACCAAGCGGAAGGCTTTGGTTTACAAGATGCGAAGAAGGGTATCATCTTCGAATCCTTCCCGCCAGTCCTACATCTCCAGCTGAAGCGTTTTGAGTATGACATTCAACGTGATGCCATGGTCAAGATTAACGACCGCCACGAATTTCCTTTCGAAATTGATCTGGGAGAATTCCTGGACGCTAACGCAGATCGCTCCAAACCCTGGAAGTACAAGCTTACGGGCGTGTTGGTCCATTCTGGTGATCTACACGGCGGTCACTACTTTGCGCTTATCAAGCCTGACCGAGAAACGCGATGGCTTAAATTTGATGACGACCGGGTGACGCCTGTCACTGATAAAGAGGTGTTGGAGGAGAATTACGGTGGAGAGCCATTGAATAGCTCGCCTCCGACTGCTCAACGCAATCAAGTCCGGGCGATGAAACGCTTTACCAATGCATACATGTTGGTATACATCCGGGAATCAGCAATGGACGAGGTTCTGGCGCCATTCACCGAGGAAGACACCCCTCCCCATTTGAGTACGTATAATTATTGGTCTCAACCACATCAACTGATGTCTCACCGTTCTTATGATAGAACGGAGATTGGACGAAGAGCGTCTCCAGATCGAAGCCAAGAAGAGGGAACGTGAGGAGCAACATCTATTTTTGACCGCGAAGGTATGGAAATAGTTCACCGTGTATTTTCTGGTACTAATTATCAAGAGGCAGGTCATCACAGATGAAACTTTCTCTCGCCATGAAGGCTTTGATCTTGCTACATTCGACGAGAAGAACTGGCCACCATCTGATCTCCCTAGTTTCCGTGTCTTGAAGCAAGAGACATATAGCGTGTTCAAAAGCCGGGTCGCACAACATTTCAATTACCCCGAAAATCAGATACGATTATGGGTATTAGTAAATCGACAAAACAAGACTGTCCGCCCGGACACTGCTATTCCCGAGAATGAGTCAACGCTGAGTGAGCATTTCGTCGTACTACTGGGTTCTGTGTTCTCATCGAGGTTATAGCCGTCGAGGTCATTCGCAATAACATGGCGGCAAGACAGAACGATTTGAGGCTATACCTAGACGTGATCACAGATCCCTCAAAGGTCAATCTAAATTTCGATTTTCTGTAGCTCGTTGGCTCATCTTTTGTACCAGCCTGAGCCATCTCCTCAATCAATCATGGTGTTCTTGAAGCATTTTGATACTTCAAAGCAGAACCTGTTAGGTGCTGGCAAGGTGTACATGCCACGGACGTGCAAAGTGGGTGATCTGGTACCGATAATCAACGAGCGCATGCGATGGACACCAGGGACACCGTTG